>JAZGTK010005069.1:0-15027 GCA_036877625.1 Ambastaia sidthimunki
AGTAGGGTCAGTGTCTTTTGGCCCGCTGAGCACTCTGTGTACAGGAAGCACAGCAGGCGGTCTTGTAATAGGAGTAGACGCAAAGTCGAGCCTGGACCACCATTACACAGTTATGTCGTCTGTCTTTGCAGTTCTCATCTGTAAAAATAAAAATAAACTTTTCATATTTTCATAGATATTTCAAATGGTTATGTATGTTCTACATCATCATACAAAATGCACAAATACACAAACACACACACACACCTTCAAAGGGACTGCAGGGAATTGTGTTACAGGATTGTTCGTGTGCAGGTCTGGAGTCAGGGTCGCAGGCTGAGCTGTGCTGTTTGTCCAGTGTGAGACACCGTACCTCCCGTGTCTGCACTCCTTCTCCACAAGAACGAGAGCACTGTAGGAAAGAGAGAAAAAGAAGATGATGGTATATAAGAGGACACAGTGGACAGTGCTGCTGATAAGTAAATTATCTTATCCTCACCGTGCTCCATTCGGTTGTGAACCACTGTGGTTTGCAGGGCTGCAGTTCGCAGGGCTGCACTGGGGATGGTTTCTCCAGGTGTGAGCACTCACTAGCACTCGTCACTGTGAAATCACTTCCTGTCTTTTTCACACAGATCACGTCCCTGCGCTGGGTTCCATTTCCACATGCGGCATTGCACTGTTAAACAGAAAGAGTCCTGCTTGAGACACCTCAGCCTCACATAAACACAGCATACACTAATTCTATTTTATTTCAATTGACTATTCTATTTGACATTATTTCATCCTATTTGACACTGCTTATTCTGTCCTATTCAACAAGTTACATTGCATTCAACTTGATTCTGTTCTATTCAGGTCTAAAATCTGAATGTAAATTTAATCAGAAGAGCACTGAATCTAGTCTCACCTGTCCCCAGGGCCCAGTGTACCAGAGGTTGGTGGGGATGCACGGACCCCCGTTACAGGCCTTCATATCAGCTGGTTTCTCCCCCACACACTCTCCTCCTCCATCTCCTTCTCTCCTCCCACCTCTGGACAGACACACCACCTCTCTCCGCTGGACGCCTGGCCCGCATGATGCAGAACACTGGAAGGGATAAAGAAAGAGATGCTTTTAAAACACTGAATTACAAAGATACAAAGAAACATGTCACTCCATTTCACCAAATAATGTTTTTGCAAAAAAGCTTAAATCTTAATGGTCAGCACTCACAGTGTTTGTCCAATCAGTGAAGTACCAGTTAGTGACACAGGGACCCATATGACAGTCTTCGGTTCGTTGTGGGCGGAGCCTGTCATTGCACTCCCTGTCACTCACAATGTTACCATGGTTACTGACACACCGAACATTCCGAGTTCTCTTTCCCACTCCACAATCCACTGAGCACTGCAAAGGATTTAAAAATTGGGACATGTTTACACACATGCATTACCTTTCTGCCACTGTCTCACACACTTGCACACACACAGATGTCTTACTGCGCTCCAGTTGGTGCTGATCTCCCAGTGGGAGCAGACGCGCGGGTTGCAGGTCTGAGTTGAGTTGGGCCGGGTGAGACTGGCACAACGCTGAGGGTGAACCATTGTAGAGCGATTCCCAAAACTCTGTCTGCACTGAATCTGACGCTGCTGCAGCCCCCAGCCGCAGGAGACACTGCACTCGGACCACGGCCCCATATCCCAGCTAGAAGCACGTTAGTTAAAGGACATATTAATGTATATCACAAACAGCCTTTATGTATAAATGCACGTAAATCTATGTGGATATCATAGCAGATGGTTAATTTTTTTACCTAAGCTTTAGGTACAGCGGCCTGATCAGTTTTGAAAGTTTTGGTTTAAACAACTGTATTTTATAATGTCTATTAAACTAATGTCTATTAAACTAAAAAAAAACTGCCCCTTAAAATGTGTATGGTCCTGAAGTGTACTCACAATGGTGGACATGGTTGGATGTTGCATGATTCCTCCTCTGGAGCAGGTTTGGTTGCAGAGTCACACCTTCTCTCATGGACCTCTTGGTCTGTGTGTCTGTTCACACACACAATCTCTCTGTACTGGGAGCCTGCATATACACGCGCACACACACGCATACACACGCACACACACGCATGCACACAGAATATTAGGAGCTTACAGATCGTTAGTTGCAACCAGTTCACCACAAGGTGGTAGCAGACATCAAATTCACTCTCAGTAAATCAGGTTAATGAAAAACAGAGACAAGCTCTTGGCAATGCACAGTATCTCCTTTAAATACACACACAGCACTCAGAGAAACTCCCTAACAGTTTGGCACATTTATGCTGTGTTCCACAACCAGCTCCCCCCTCTATACTTTCTTCATATGTCAGTGGGCACTGGGTTCATGTTCCCTGACTGTATCCAGCTCTCGTATTAAAGATAAACACATCATTAATCCTCTCTCTCTGTCCACCCTGAATCACAGGTTAGAAGAAGTTACCATTAAAAGCAGTAGTGTGTGGTGTGAAGTGGTGCAAAACACATTTCAGTACATAGCTACAGTGATCTCTGACCTTTGCCACAGGTAGCAGAGCATTCTGTGACTGCGCCTCGTCGCCACACAAATGGAGGTTGATTGTCCAATGGAAGGTCTGTACGTGGAGGGATCCGAGCATTACGATTGGGTACTAAGACCTGTGGGCGGGGCCTTTCTGGTTGCCGTTGATCAGATGAAGAGGAAGATGATGAAGAGGATGAACCAGAAGAGGAGGGAAAAGAAAACTGAGGTGAGGAGGAAACATGAGGAAGAACAGCAGGGTTCTCAAATGCACCTGAGTGAGAGCCTGAAAAGAGAGAGAATCATAATAAACTCAATTTGGATGTTCCAAACATTATACCCTCTAAGAAACCTTATTTGGTCAAATTTTAAGTCAGCATCACATGTATCCTTTGTAGAAAAAGCAATCCAAGAACTTCAGCAAAAAGCGAGTTGAAAAGTTAAAAAATCTTTAAAGACATTGCTGAAACCAGCCTATGGTGGTTTGCTAGTCTAAAATGCCTCAAGCTGGTTTAGCTGATCTTCCAGCTGTAATTCATGTTCTGTGCCTCAACTCACATTCCCTCTTACTGGAATCCCAGTCTCACAAAAACTTATACAAAACACAAACAATCACAGGCCCATTTTGACCTTAAAAGGTTGCAATGATGGCCAAAAATGAATAACACAGAAATGAAAGAAGACTGTTCAAGTGACTATTCAAGTGAAATATATCTGAACCACATACACACATATAAACACAACAGATTTAGAAAGAGAGAGAGAACATCGTTGGGGAGACAAACAGAAACTGAGGTAGTACTAGAGCGAGCGAGAGAGAGAGACAAAAACTCACTGATTTCTCTGAGTGCTGCCCGCCCTCTCTCCCTCTCTCCCTGTGTTTCTCTCTCTCCACCCCTGTGTTTCTCTACTGGGATGTAATATTCATAGTCGATGCCTGGATTCTGCCTGTGGAAAATAATCTACAGCAAAAAAAGAGTAAAGCATGTTAATAAACCCGACCACACAGTTATGTCTCACTCCATGACTGCATTCCATTTAGAATCAGCCATATATCACTAATGTGAAACAAAAAGCACATAAAACACACACCTATACACTCATACTTAGCAGTAATTTAGATACTTGTTCTCTTACCATCTAAATTAACTACAGTGGAATTGTGTGTTAACAACTTTGTTCTTCTTATATTGAAAGGGGACATACTTACACTTTCACTTTTTCTAATTTCTCTTTCTCGACTCAAAGAATTCTCTTTCTCTGAGTTGTAAACAGGCTCTTTCTCTACAGTTGTAAACTATAACTGTAACTACTGTAACTAACGGAATATTTGGGACAGCAGCATGCCACCCGCTTTTGATTAACACAAAAAACTATTTAGAATCATTTTTTTTAAATGTAAATGTATTCTAGTCTAAGACATTTAGGATTATGTAAACATTTAGGAAACAGAAACAGTTTTTTGTCAAATCACTCAACAAATTTAAAACAAAAGGTGTGTCATTGAAAGGGATAGTTCACAAAAAAATGTGAACAATCATTTATTCACCCTTAAGATGTTACAAACTGTTATTACAGGGAGATATTCTGAAGAATGTTTTCATCAAAAAAGTTTTGGGGCACCATTGATTTACRTAGTATTTTTTTTCCTACCATGAAAGCCAATGGTGCCCCCAAAACTGTTTGGTTTACAAGCACTGTACAATATATCTACTTTGGTGTTTAGCAGAAATTTAAACAGGTTTGCAAAAATCAATACAGTGACAATTTCAGAATCATTTTACAATTTGTTTAAATCCATTTTTTTTAATTGGAAAGGAAAATCCTGTTTTTCTTGACATGGACCCTTTTAAGAGAATAAGTTCTTAACAATAGTTCAGAAGAATTGTGCTTGTATAATCTCATCAATTAAAACAAGACGAGTGTCCAAACACCCGGTTACCTCATTCCTTCCATCCACTGCTCCAGCCAAACCTCACTCTTTTCTCTAAAGTTTGTTCCATCACAGAAGGGGGCCAAACCTTTTACCACATTACTCAAATACATTATATGAATGTGTATGTGTGTGTGCTTACGTATAATTGCAGCTGGGCAGTTATGGGTCCAGGTGCTGTCAAAGACTCTCCTTTCTCTTCCCCCTGCTCCTGGGAAACAGCTTTTGGGCGGCTGTACAAGAAGGTGGTCCCTCCGGCCTGGTACTCACCTGGCGGATCGACCGCCCACCGTCCGTTCACCACAGATTGACCCGTTCCACTGCGCAGGGCTGCACAGACACACAATTCATAATTCATCCACTCACATCATGTTCTTACTCATCATTATTACCTTCTGTGCAAAACAAATGTTTTGAAGAATGTTTGTGCTACTCTTTTCCATACAATAAAAGCATACAGTACCTAATCTAAAAGGAAACATTCTCAAAATATTGGCTAGCATTCTCTATTCTCTATGTTCTCTCAATGTTTCATCAAAGTTAAAAAAACATTATTGCAGTAACGTTAGTAGTAATAATTAAAATTCATTTGTTAAGACGCTCCACATCTCAGGTTGTTTTTAGCTGTCAATAATGCCCTGTGAGGTTCTGAAGATGTTGTTTCCTACCATAATCACATCATAAGCAATTAAGAATTTAGAGCTCTTTTAAAAATAAGTTTAATGCACACATCTCAGAAAGATGAATGAAAAGGAAAGGATATAAGGAAACATAAATTACTAAGCAAAACTAAAGAACAGTTTCAGTATGAACTCATTAATTCTTATTCATGTCTTTATCAATGTAGGTCTTTCATGGCTTAAATGTAGGTCTTTTCTTTTAATTTTTCTTAAAGGTTACTTCATTCACACTTAAAACGTGTATCATTCACACTTACCACAACTGTCTATATAACATCACACATTTGGATGATCAGTTTCACTGCATATTCTGAATACGGTGTTAACATGACCAAATATTCTGATTAATAAGGGCATACAGAATGTCAGGAATGGGAAATAATCAGAATATTATCACATTAACATTTATTTATTTGGCAGATGCTTTTATTCAAAGCAACTTACAGTGAATTCAAGGTATACATTTATCAGTACTTGTATTCCCTAGGCTCGAACCCACAATGTTTGCGCTGCCAACCAATGCTCTACCAGTTGAGCTACAGGAACACCTATAGCTCAGCTTAGCTCAGCCTATAGCTTAGTTTATCAGACCATAATCTGATCATATCTGAATAATTCTGTGCATTTAAACACAGTCCTTGGTTTCTTGGCAACACAGTTTTGTTTGCACAGTTTGTGACAAAGTTTGCATTCAAAAGTCAGATTTCAAAATGAATTTTAACATTCCTGATCAAATTTAGTCATGACCAAATTAATTCTCCACATAATGTTACTGTCTGATTGTTTTCATTTTTCCAGTGGAATGTGAAGAGAAAGATAATACCTAAAATAAAGATAATACTCAAAATAAACGTGACGTGCCAGCCAAGTATGGTGACCCATATTCAGAGTCTGTCCTCTACACTTAACACACCCAGGTTAATGCACATTGGGAGTAGTGGGTTGTGAACACACACTGCAAACCATGAACACACCCGGAGCAGTGGGCACCCAATCACTGTAGTGCCCGGGGAGCAATTTGGGGTAGGATGCCTTGCTTAAAGGAACTTTTTTTATTTTTGCTGCCGGTCAGTTAAGAATCGAACCGGTGACCTATAGGTCACAAGCCTCCAACAAGTAGGTCACAACAGCCAATTTCTTCACAGTAATGTACAAAACATCTGAGTGATCAAACTGGGGCGGAGAGAATTACACAGAGACAGCGTGAGGGAAAGAATAAAGCACAGGAAAAAACATGACTGTCAGTGTAACTCTGTGTTTGGTCTACTACATAATTCTGCCTCCAAGAAATAATCTACACTCTTAAACACACTCACACGCAGAAACGGACCTGGGCGTACAAAGAAACAAACACAGACATGTCCATGACTCTGACTCTGAGGGTTTTATTCACTTACGAAAACATGCCCCACATTACCTAAACCTGCACATCAAACCAGAAACCTCAGGCACACACATACAATTATCATTTGTGAGTATGTGCATTCCTGAGTCATGTTCAGGCTAATATTAAAGCTAACTGTATCAGAAACCCTCTAAGGACCATGACTCATCCCTAAACCAAATACACAAACAGCGATACCAGATCTACTGAGAGAATGAACATTATCATCTGTGAACATTCTGAATGGAGACATTCATGCTCTAGATTCCACAGCAGCTGTGATGAATTTGAAACATGACTTTCATTAATTTGCTGGTGATTGCTGTTGTTTATAAGATCAATATTTGGCATGCAGTTGCATCTTAACGTTGTTTTAACTTTATTTACAAAATGTTTATACCGTTTTTAGAAATGAGGATGTCCTTAAAAGGAGGTTTTGCTCTGATAATACCTTATTGATAACTTTTGGTTATAAATTTGTCCCCCCAACACACACAGACACAAACACACAAAACATAAATGTCACATTTTACGTCATAGTAGGAAACTCCGATTAACTTAAGCTAAGCTTACTTAAGCTAGCCCTGCCTCTTCCAAGCAATTGTATTGTATTTTGAAGGAACAGTTTAAAATGAAATAACACAAAGCACAGTAAAAGTAGTTTGTGACACTCGTGCAATTTCCACAAGTGGGAAATATTTTCAGTAGCTAATAACTTGATTTTTTTACACAAAATCTCTTATAATTATGCCGCTTGAGAGCCCAATTTACTTTTAACTTTCATTAAATGGATGAGTACAGATTGATTCATTCAGTAATATTAATCTACAGAAGAAAGTAATCATGAGTGAGTAAATGGTAAGAATTAGAATTTTTTTGGCTAAACTATACCTTTAACAAGAAATAAGACATTACTTATCTCCTTTATAAGCTATTTTATTTGAAAGACGTTTTTATTCAAAGCGACTTACAATGCATTGAAAGTTGAACTTTTACCAGTTCTGTGAACCTTTTACCTTGGTGTTGCCAGTACCATACACTACCAGCTGAGCTACTGAAACACGTGATGTCTTCTACAAAGCAGATCCCCACAAGAACAGACAAACAAGAACACACATACAAACAGAAAAATTAGTACCCAGGTAGTTGGGGCTGGCTCGTCTCTCTGTGATGTTGATAGCAGTGGCTCCAGTTGGGATATCCAAGATTTTGTGGTAACCTAGTGGAACGCTTGTGTTCAGGAAACTTCCTGTGACCTTTTCGCAGGTGCCTTCCTGACCTCCACACACACCACAACGATCGCGAACCAACCCTGAGCCTAACACACCATCACAGCCCTCACTCTGAGATAAACAAATAAAGAGAGTTTTAAATATTAGGGTGGATAAACTGATTAGAACTTATCTAGAAATTATCTAGACCTATAGATCTAGATTGCTGTCTTCACAATGTCATCAGTAAAATTTGACAGATTAAATTAAATTAAATTTGTATTTATTTATATAGTGATTTTCACAATGTTGCATTGTTAAAAGCAGTTTTACATATGGAAAAAGCACACAAAAGGAAACATACAGAATAAAATGAATACACAGATGTCAGACATAACTGTAGTTTCACCATCATTTTATAGGAGCGTGCTTAAGCACTGTGTTTTCTCACCAGACAGCGGCCTCCTACACACACATCATTGGGTGTGTTATTTGCACACGGCGTTCCATCTCGTACCCTCTCCGCCTGACGAACATAGAAACGGTACCCAACAGGACGACAGGTCAACTCGCACTGCTGCTCTGGGCCCACTACCAGAAAATGAAAGAAAACGTGTTATTATAGTATTTGACATCTGACAGATTATGGCATTTACTTGTTTATTTCTGCATTTATAACTGTGTCCAAGAATGATTATGGTTATGGCATTCACATTAAATATATGACCGCACACATTTACATCTTATTTGAAATTTGAAGCAGCATTATGTGGAAGTTGTTACTCATTTCACATGCAAAAAGGTGAGCCAGTCATGAGAAAAGTCATTTACTTACAGAAGTCTTAAAAACAGTGTAGGCCAGAGAGAGGTTGTCAAATGTTTATTTAAAACAAAAGTTAAATATGGACAATGATGAAACATTATTAAACAGGTGCTTTAATAAACATCATCAGCATGGAACTTTCTGCCCTCACAAAAAATAAAAAAAACTGTTATTTTTTGTTTATCTGTCCTCTTCCTGAACCTTGGTAAACCCCTCAGGTCCGGATACTAACTCTCTTATTCTTCTTCTTCCAAAAACACACATGCACACACACACACACACACGCTTGCTTATCTATCCAATATAACACAACTTCAACCCACACTCAAACCCTAACCCTAACAGAAAACTTTCTGCCTTTACAGTTGTAAAAGACTTAATTTACTAAATTTTTATACATTTTTTTTACCAACGAGGACGACCCCAAAAGGAGGTTTTGCTCAGATTTGTCAGGTTTTGCTGACATTTAGGTACAAGTTTGTCCCCAATATCGCCCCCTCACACAAAACAGAGTATTGAAAATAGAGTTATTAATTGCAGCCAATCTATTCCAAAACCTCAGATACACTTATGAAACAGTGATTTTTAGTGGTGTGTTCAGTAGTAGGAAAGTAATGGAATAATGGAAGTTATACCATACAGTAGCCACACTCTGCAAAAATAATGTCTCAGGTTACGTATGTAACCCAGGTTCCCTGAAGGGAACGAGACGCTGCGTCAAAACACTTTGGGAATGCCTCCAGCTTTTATGCACTCTTTAAAATCCACCCAACGGGGGCGATACGTCACAGACGGGGTGACATCACAACCAGGAAGCTTAAAAGCACATGCGCTGAGCAAACCGGTAGCTTCAAAAAGGAATGAAGCAAGCGCAGGCAGGGGTACCGGAAGTATGGCCAGAGACGCAGCATCTCGTTCCCTTCAGGGAACCTGGGTTACATACGTAACCTGAGACGTTCCCTTTTAGGAACTCGAGCTGCGTCAAAACGTTTTGGGAACAACATGCCCACTTCACCAGACTGAAGGTTCCCCTGCCTCCTGTGTGAAATTGCACAGTCAAGGCATGAGGACAGAAGAGCCAGGAGCGGCTCGGATATTGAGGCCATAGTGCCCCACGAAGATTAAGGGAGTGGACCATCCCACAGCGTCGCAGATGTCCTGAATTGGGACACGTGCATAAAAGGTCTTAGAGGCCGCCATACCTCGGGTAGAGTGAGCCTTGGTCCCCTTAGGTGGGGGAATTCTAGAGGACTCAAATGAGCTGCGAGTAGCATCAGTAGTCCAGCGACTTAGGGTCTGCTTGGTAGCAGGGAGACCGTGCTTAAGAGAACCAAAGCAGACAGAGAGCTGGTCAGTTTTTCTCCACAGGACAGCTCTGTGGATGTATGTGTCCAATGCTCGCACTGGACACACAGTTAAGCTTCTGCTAGTTGTCAAGTGATTGCCAATAAAAAGGCCATCCTGGCCGAAAGAAGGTGATCTCATATTTCCCCAATGGGCTCAAAAGGTGAAGCACAAAAGGCCTCTAGTACCACAGCCAGGTTCCACAGAGGGACGCAAGATCGTACCTGGGGACTCAGCCTCAGTGCACCTCAGAGGAAACATGTAACCAGGGGGTGTCTGCCCACTGTATAAGCACCAACTGAAGCGTAGTAAGTCGATTAGCCGCCCAAAGACCTTCATGGTGGAGTGAGCTAGCCCCACAGAGAACCATGCCTGCAAGAACTCCAGAACTGCGTCAACGGCACAGTTGACTGGGCCCAGCTGGCGGTCTCCACACCAAGAAGTGAACAGTTTCCACTTCAGAGCATACAGTTTCTTCGTAGAGGGAGCTTTGGATTGGAGGATGGTCTCAACAGCCTCAGCTGAGAGACCAGAGGCTACAAGTTGTGCCCCATCAGGGGCCATACCCACAGCCTCACAGCTCTCACAGATCCCTTTGAGACAGAAGGTCCCACCTCAAAGGGATCTCCCCAGGCGAGCCGTCCAGGAGAGCCACGAGATCCGAGAATCAGGCTCGGTTCGGCCAGAACAGGGACACTAAGAGCACAGATACTGCGTCCTGGCGGACTCTCTCCAGAACTCCCGGGAGCAGAGAAGTACCTACAAAGCCTTGGCCAAGTCTGTACCGTGGCATCTAGCTCCAGAGGTGGAGAGAACCAAAGGGGACATTGCGCTGTCTCTCGAGAGGCAAAGAGTTCCACTTGGACTTGCCCAAAGATTCTCCATATCTGCTTCACCACCTCAGGGTGAAGCCTCCACTCTCCAGGCCTCGGCCCCTGCCTCGACAGGACGTCTGCTCCCACATTGAGACGTCCAGGGATATAAGCCGCTCTCAGAAAGAAGAGCTTTCCCTGGGACCACACAAGGATCTGGTGTGCCAACTTGTAAAAAGGGCGTGAGCGCAAACCTCCTTGGTGATTAATATAAGATACCACAGCTGTGTTGTCTGTGTGAACTAACACATGCTGGCCTCTAAGGTCCGGGAGGAAATGCCTGAGAGCGTGGAACACCGCCAACATCTCTAGGCAAAAAATGGCGCCCTCTTCACAAACCACGGGCCGGACGGCCACTTATGACCGCCCCCCAACCAGTGAGGGATGCACCTGTCGCAAGTGAAACACAGCGGCAAGAGCTCCCAGTACCGGGCCCTGAGTGAGGAACCAAGGTTTCTTCCATGTATCTAAGGCCCAAAGGCAGCGCCGCGTGACCTTGATTTTGCGGAAATATAATTGAATAAATTATATTGGAAATATAATTAGAAGTCGATATAATTGAGTATGCTGATGCCCTGGTGTCGCAGGGGAGCCAGCGCTGCATCCACAACTTTTGTGAAAGTATGGGGTGATAGTGCTAGGCTGAAAGGAAGAACCCGATATTGGTAAGCTTCGCCCCTGGAAGCAAACCTCAGGAACTTCCTGTGTTGAGGAAGGATGGGTATAAGAAAATACGGATCTTTCAGATCTATTGTGACAAACCAGTCCTCTGACCTGATTTGGGACACGATCTGTTTCACAGTCAGCATCTTGAACTTCAGTCTCATGACTGAGCGGTTCAGGAGACGCAGATCTAAAATGACGCAACCCTCCATTCTTCTTGGGAACAATGAAGAAGCGGCTGTAGAGCCCTTACTCTTTCTGCTGAGGAGGGAACACCTCGATGGCCTCCTTTCTCTGGAGAGTTTGTACTTTTGCTCCATAATCAGAGCCTGCGCTGGATCCACTAATGTGGAGAGAACCCCGCCGAAAAAAGGCAGACAGTGATATAATTGAATTCTGTAGCCTAGTCTCTGACACTGAGACTGGTCTCTGACATTTTCTGAGTGAATAGACCGGTGCCCTGTAAAGGAAACCCTGCAGGGAACTTCTGGTTCAAACTAACCAGGAAGAGAGGTAGCGCTTCCCCCATGCTTGCTGAACTTGGCAAACACTGGGGGGCAGTGTTATCTGAGGCAGCTGTGTCCTGAAGCACCCGAAGTGGCCGGGTCAACAGCCTGGCCTCCAGAAGGCACTGGGGCGGTGCAGGCATTGTGTGATGAGATGTAAACTGCTGCTCCCCAGATGGGGCTGCCCCCTGAGGTCCTGACTTGTAATTGTCAGGACCACTTGGTCAAAGCCCCCTTTGAAACCAATCCTGTCTTGGTTTTCCGAACTTCGACCCAGGGCGCTGCGTCAGCCGCACCCTTAAGGGGGGGAAAAATGGGACGCAACGCTCTGTTTTTGTAAGTCCCCGTAGGAGAAGTTGGTAAATGGCTGGGGCTGCTCCTGTCTAGCAGTGCCAGGAGAGTGAGGGCGGTAAGGAAGGAACTGCTGCCATAGACCTGCCACCGTATGGGCGGTCTTGGCGAATAGCTCTTCTAACACATTCTCAAATGTGAGACCCTGTCCCCCCTGCCCCCCAGCGCTGCTTTGTGCAGCGGCTTGGAGAGCAGAGCCGGAGCCTTAAGGATGACGCCACGTCAGGAGACAGATAGCAATTAGCGTCTGATCAAACCAGGGCATCGCCTTATACCCGTATACATAGATACGGGCAGAGTATAATTTAGCAAGAACCAATTAGAAATGGTAGGCTCCAGAACCCAGAGAGCGGAGAATCTGGCAGGTGATGAAAGAGATAGGGCGTGCACGTCTCAATTCCCTCCGCCAGATACATCAGCAAACGCCACTGCCTCGGAATAGCGGGGCCAGCGTTGCGAGGAATGCTAGCAAAGGCTTTCTCCTCAAAGTGAGCCTTCCGGGAGCAAAGAGATCGCATTGAAACCCGCTCACAAGCAGGCAGTCAGCTCCCTCGAGAGGTGACTGTGCGTGCTTCACTCTCACACAATGCTAGTGGAGGCTCTCTCCTCAAAAAAAGCCTTCCGGGAGTGAACCAATCGCATTGAAACCTGCTCACAAGCAGCCAGTCAGCTCCCTCGAGAGGTGACTGAGCGTGCTTCGCTCCCAAACAACCCCAGGGAAGGCTCTCTTGTCAAAGCGAGCCTTCCGGGAGCGATGTGATCGCATTGAAACCGCTTACAAGCGGGCAGTCAGCTCCCTCAAGAGGTGACTGAGCGTGCTTCGCTCCCAAATGCACAATGCATAAAACCGTGTGTATCCCACCCGTGGATAGTCTTTCTATCATGGGTGAGGAAAAACACACAGTCTACAATGCTGGGTGTTATGCTCTACCCCCTTTGTCTAGACAGACAAACAATGAACAGACAACTTTACACGGAGCACTTCGCTGAATGACAGAAGTTACCGGTTTGCTCAGCGTGTGTGCTTTTAAGCTTCCTGGTCGTGACGTCACCCCGTCTGTGACGTATTGCCCCCATTGGACGGTTTTTACACGTGATTCAGAGTGCATAAAAGCTGGAGGCGTTCCCAAAGCGTTTCGACACAGCTCGAGTTCCTTAAAGGGAACCTATAATTGTAGTGGCTTGTTTTTTTTCAAAAAAGGTAAAATCTGCTTTTTCTACATATTCAAATTCAGATCTACATAAAATAATCTGTCCACTCACCCCCAAAGATTGTCTGCTTTTTTGCTTTCTTTCTGTCTCTGTCTAGTCTCAGTTTCAAAAGGCAAGACAGACCACCCACGGTGCACTCACAGACTGTCTGATGCATATTTCACACAACACTGAAAAGCAAAGTTTTAATCTGATTGGCCGATTCTAGCTTCCGAGAGTAAGGGCACACAGTGACTTTAATCAGTTTGCTTAAATAGTCATGTTTACAAAGTACTTGGTTAATAAATTGTGTACTTTAGAAAATAATAATCACTAGATTTGCCAAAGTTTGATAAGTTAATGGCATAAAACATTTGAAGTGCATTTAAGGTTGAGCTATGTAAAACAAGCTAATAAGATTTGCATGAGTAAAACTGTATACTTTGTATAAGTTTTCCAAATTGTGTATGTAAAATAACAGTCCGTTGGTCTCAGTGTGGACTAGGCCTTATGCAGATGGTCAAAGGTCTGGCTGTGTGAGACTTTCTTTCTCTTTCTGTCTGTCTATCAGAATCAGCTGACACTGACAAAAGAGAAAGAGAAATTCCCACCCGTCTTGTCCCATTCTGTCACAGTTATCTTTGAAAGATTATGGTGGAGACAATAGGAGAGAGTGAGAGAGACAGAGAGAGAGAGAGAGAGAGAAAGAGAGGGGGAGAAACTTATAGACAAAAGAGTGTCATAGACAGACAGAAAGTAAAATGAGGCCATAAAAGAAGTAATGAAAAGTTATAACAACGATAACCAGCGAAAAATGTCTTTGAAACAATGGCAGAAGCAAAAGTATAGAATGCTTTATCTTTTTTGTCTCTCTCTTTTACATGCTCTCTTGCTTTCTCTTGCTCTGGTGTGCAGACAGTGGAGTATATTTAGACTAAATATACTTCCCCACTATCTCTGTCTCTAAACAAACTCACAGAGAGAAGAGTGCATGAGACAGGAAGACAGGCGGATGACAAGAGACACAAAGAACAGCACAGGATGAGAGAGGAATCTGTTCTGAGAAAGAGGGATATACAGACAGACAGAAAGAAATGGAATGCCACAGAAAGAGGGTGTATGACAGACAAGGGATAAGGTGACCACAATAAAGTATTTGGACACATAAAATTGTCTGAATGCCCCTGGATCAGATAACTAAATATTAAAGCATGTGGTGATTATTTAAATGGATTAAGCACACATGCAAAGCATTTCACTAAAATTTTGTAAATTTGAAAATAATAAAACAGTTTTTCAAAATGAAGACAAAACAAAAGTTATTCAAAAGTCATTACAATTTTTTTTTACCTCTACCATTATTAGTTGGTCACTAGGTGTGACATTTTGCCAGCTAACATATTTTAATATATTTTAAGTATTTTAACATTTGGCTAAATTATCCCAATACTTTTTGGGGCTACTGTGTCAGGACCTCGGTCTGACCAACCCAGGTTTTGTTGTCTGTGTCTGTCTTTATGTTTGTTTTGAGCACATGGCTTTGTTTTGACAGCGGGCCATGTGCTC
>JAZGTK010005070.1:0-23131 GCA_036877625.1 Ambastaia sidthimunki
TTTCTTTCTGATCTACTTTTTCATAAAGAAAAAGCATTTAAATTTCAATGTTTTTACGAAAAACATTATAATAAACTGTGTTATCTTAAGATAACTACAATGAAAATGCTGATGCTCTAAACTGAAAATACAACCAAAATTTATCACCCAAGTAAAAAAATAATAAAGTTAATGACAGATAATGTCAACAATGAAACATTTCCTCCCACTGGTACATGAATATATTCATACAGTCACAAAAATATACAAGAATATAGTTTTACAAATAGAAATCTACTGATATAATCCATAGTGGTTCTAAATATATCACAAACATAATGTTTTAGATATCACTTTTTCAATAATATCAGGTTTATAAAATGAAGTACAATGGCATTTTGAATTCAAAAAAGATTAAAAAAGCATGTTTCACCAAATATACTATACAATCCAAACTCTTGTTCTGTTTTTTAACATGGTCTCATTCACAATGGGTGAAAAGAGTCGCCTTAAATCACCAGAGAACACCTAAAGGCAGATAAGAAACAGTTGTACAACACATCTGCCCTACCTCTGATCTGACAACATCAACACTTAACAAAAACACTTCCATGTATAAAGTCCTTGTTGGACTAGATCAAATACTGTTGAAGTCCATACATATATATACTTTGATACAGTACCACTATAGACTGACACAAGGTAAACAGATCATATAGCATATACAGTTGACCTACTGTATACAGGCTTTTTGTCAGTTTTTAAAGCAGACCCCAGATGAAACATAAGGTGCAAATGTTAAGATGTTGTATTTTACAAAACTGGTTGTAACATGGCTGCCACACCCATGCAGTTTCACTTTTTAGGGTGTGACCCCCTCGGCCTCACTGTCTTCTTCAGTCAGATAGATTGGTTTCTTTCCTTTAAGAATGGGCTCAAAGTTTTGTGGGGAATTATGTTTGCCTTCAGAGCTGTTCCTTATTCCATAGGCAAAATAAATAAGAAAACCTACAAATAAAATAATATAATCAAATTCTACCACACTTTTAGATC
This sequence comes from Ambastaia sidthimunki, assembly GCA_036877625.1. Lineage (NCBI taxonomy): Eukaryota > Metazoa > Chordata > Actinopteri > Cypriniformes > Botiidae > Ambastaia > Ambastaia sidthimunki. The sequence continues at coordinate 1,033 of JAZGTK010005070.1, forward strand.
ACAATTACCATCTAAGCACACGACCCCTGTTTAAAAATGACCATGATTTCCAATTAAACCATCTAATTTTAACATACACTCCATGATGTAACTCACCAACAGCCATCCAAACTGCAAAACGAATCCATGTACGTCCGTCCAACTGCATCATGAGGTAAATATTTACAAAAATACTGACCAATGGCAGAACGGGGACCAAAGGGACCTACGAATCAGATAATTATTATAAACAACAAGATCAGAAGACAATACCCTCCTAAACAACAAACAGGTTTAGTGGTAAGTAACAAAAACACAAATGCCTGTCTATGGTAGATGAATAACTTTAAATAACAGGAGGAACAAAAATATCAGTTTTTACCTTGAAGGTGATAACCTCATTGCTTTGCGGCTGTCTCCAGATAATCAAGATGCAGATAAAGGACAGGAGAGACAGGAAAACAACCACAGTGATGTGAACAGAGCTGCCCTTTATCACCTGCTCTCCACACACCGCCAGCACCACACACAGCAGAGTGAACAGCACAGCTGAGAAGTACAAGAAAAGATGTTCATCCAGCTTGTTCGTGGTCTCCAACGAGGTCCACAGACCTGCAAATTTTAGCGCCAACCCTAGTTAGGCACAACTAAACCAGTTAATCAAGGTTTTTGGGACTGCTAGAAACATTCAAGCAAGTATGCTGGAGTGGACTGGAGCTAAACACCCTGCAGGTCTGTGAACCTCCAGGAACATGGATTGAGACCCCTGGACTATAAGATGTCAACATTATTTTACAATTTGTGATCTACAAAGTGGAAGTAGATCAGCTCAATGCCCTAACAGAGAAGAAATTCTTACAGATGATGCCTGCTGCAGAATAAACAATATTGCCAGAAGTCTTGGTTGGCACGTCACAGCTTGGATGCACCAGCAGCCTGATGAAGAACTTCTCCTTAAGTGGTGTTGTCTCTTTTTCCTGGCCGTACTCATCTCCACTATCCACATCTGCCATGCCTTGCTTTGCCTCCAGCCTCTGTAGTTCTATTGGCTTTGCATCCACACTACTGCAGCCAAGACTGCCTGTCTGGTAGCTGTGGACAGCAGATTCAGTTTTAATTAAAATAAGATGAGCATGTGTCCGAACTGCACTGTTGGTGTATGATAAAAGCGCACTAACCGAAGAATTAGTATGCATACAGCGACCAGAGTGTATGCCAGCAGAGTCCCAATAGACATCAGGTCAACTAAAGCATCAAGGTCAAACAGGAAGGCCATCAAAGCTACAGGGGAAAAAAAATCACAGATATGACGAAACTTAGTCACACTCATTAAAACAGCAAATAATCCACGACAGTCATAACATGAATTTGGATGCAGTTGTACCTGCTACAATGCCAGACACAATGGTGGCCAGCATGGGTGTTTTGGTTTTCTTGTGTATGCGGGAAAGGAAGCGGAAGAGCAAACCGTCCTCGGCCATAGCGTAAATCACACGAGGCATGGGGAACATGGAGCCCAGTAAACTGAAGAATAACATCAAACATTCAGAACATCATCAGACTTCCTGCAATATTAAGAAAACTCCACCCAAATGTTGCATTAGCTGAATATTTTTTGCCTTGTCCCTTATTTTAAAAATCATCAATGAATATTTCAAAACACTGTCTGTCATTTTGACAGATTCAGAAACATTACCACACTAAAGGGTAAATAATAGTAAAAAATAATAAATACAGATAAATGTAATGCACTTACAATAATATATATGCAGTAGTTTAATCAGGAACATTATGCAAGATGGATGTTTTGGGGTGTACAATAAAGTTACAGTAACTACCGCTGCCAGGTGTCGCCATGCATGTAGCTTTACGGCATGAGTAGAACGCTGAGCAAACACACACTGACATACATCATAATAATAACAGATAACAATAGACCATGATGGAATTTACAACCCACGTTTTTTCTCATGGACTATGAAATAAAAACAGGTTATGAATGTTGTTTTATCTTGTCATTAAAGGCGAGGTAAGCAATTATTTCCAGAAACATTTTTTGTTATAGTGGTTGAAGGTTTCTTCACATCCTGTTAGCAATCACTAAGTAAAGTGGTCTATCTATCTATCTATCTATCTATAATATAATCTTCTGTATATAATATAATATATATAATCTTCTGTTAAAGGACCATAAAATCTTCATCCAATCATTGCATTCGACCCAAATGCAATAATAGGATGTCCCACTTGCCTATCAAACTATGTATGTGTTCATGTGTTGGAAGGTGTGGCTTTTGAGATTGCTCTGAAAGGACAGTAGAATTTTATGCTTTCAAACCTACGTTGCTATTTCAGAAACTGCCTAGTCTACTTTTAATTGAACAGCAGTTTTCCTGAAACAACAAATGCTAATACTGTTTTCTGAATTATTTAATAAATGTACCTGGTGGACAGTGCACACAAAGAACCCACAGCCACTATATAGCGCGCAGGGTACCAGTGTACATAGCTGAAGGCCTCAGGAAGTGGACTCTTAGTGTTCAGCAGGTAATAGGGCATCATAAGGGTAAGAGCTGCTGAGACTCCAAAGTAGGCAACAAAGCAGACAAGAAGAGACGCCACTATGCCTATTGGGATGGAACGCATGGGATTTTTGGCCTCCTCACCTTGGAAATAAACAAGGAGTGAGTTTGATTTTGTAACAAGGAGAACATACTGGTTTTACAAATTGCTTGACTTACTCGTGGTAGCTATGCAGTCAAAACCCACAAAGGCGTAAAAGCACGTGGCAGCACCAGAAAGAATTCCGGAAAATCCGAAGGGTGCGAAGCCTCCTGATCCAAAGTGTTTTTCAATTTCTCTAGGATTCAAAAGAGATTAAACTTTACAGTTTTTTAAACTTTACAAGTCCATATAATTCTGAAATTCATGTTAAATTTATAATTCCTTGCCTGTAATATCATTTATAATGATAATTTTTTTTTTTTACAAAACTAAAAAATGCAAAGTATAATGATCTCTACTTTGGAAGATTACGACTTTTGGACCCCACTGTATATTGAGTAAATAATACGGTTAACTTTGATTTTATTTTTTATTTTTGTTTAGTACTCTTTATTTACGAGTTTCTAATATCAATGTTATCTTCTGATTTAGTTCCAAATTTCCTATCTCTGGTCAATCGTTTTATTATACATGGCAATATTTCATCTACTGTATTTATCATCTGTAATCAGTAATAAGTAAATACAAATGTCCCAACTGACCAGGTTTCTAAACTGTCTTTTTGGATATCTATCACTGTTGTCTACTTCTAAGTCCAGCAGTTGAAGCAGACTGACTCACGGTGCTGTGTGTGTGTGGTTGGTGCTGTTAATGTAATCCTCCACAGTAAGATTCCAGTTGGCACTGTTGCCTTTCACAAAGCCTGATATGATGATAAATGTCAGAACCACCAGGTTGATTCCTGTGAAGATCTTGTTGACAAGTGCAGACTCACTGACTCCAAATGCCAGTAATCCTGCAGCGTGGGAGGTGAGAAGCAACAAATTCACATCATTATGGTCTTTTGCATGGCAATGGTAAAAGAAAAGTAAGTTACAGCACTATGACCAACAGGGATAATAGTTTTTAAATGATTTAATTACTTTAAATTAGCTGGTGTGTAGGAGTCAAAGAACAATTGTTTCCCTTTTGGCTCCTATACCAGAAACCAACTATCAAGACCCAGGAGTCCAACAAAAATGGAGTCAAATAGAATTAATGTGAATTAATAAAATTACAGTTTCACTCACTTACTTAATGGAATAATGGAAGACCTGAGCTTGACTTTAAAGCCACTCTAAAACATCTGCTTGTAGTGTAAGTAACTGGGTACAATGAAAGAGCTGAGTGTATCAAGAGTAAAAGGTTCTCACCTGTAAGTAATATGACCAGGATGAAGGCAAACAGGTCTGGATACTCAGATAACACTTTTCCAGTGTCTGGAATTGACATAGTGCCTTTGAAGAAATTAGAGATATTTCTCTCCACTAGATTGTCAAACGTTGAGCTCCAGGCTCTGGCCACACTAGCTGTGCCTGTAAAATTGAGAGAGGGACATAGATCACTGGAGCTTTCTGCATCTCCTCTGTTTGTATCGACCCAAGTGTCTGCTCTAGTGTCCTTGTTTCTAGAAGAGTAAACACTTCACACAGTTCCAAACCCACTTCCATAATTACATATAATTGATAAAACACTTGAGCTTGCATTCAGAATTACCTCATGAGAGCTGATGATAAATTAGTGTATTTGGATTCAAGTCTTTTTAATGCAAATTAAAGTTACATATCGTCAGTTTCCTGACCCACATGCTCACCTATTACATACGACAGAATGAGGTTCCAACCGGTGATGAAGGCCCATATTTCACCCACTGTGACATAGCTGTACAGGTATGCAGATCCAGTTTTGGGAACCCGTGCACCAAATTCAGCATAGCACAAACCAGCAAGGACAGAAGATAGGGCTGCAATGAGGAAAGAAAGCACAATGGCAGGTCCCGCCTTTTCTCTGGCCACTTCCCCAGCCAGGACATAGACACCTGCACCCAGTGTCGCCCCCACCCCAAGGGCTATGAGGTCCAGTGTGGTGAGACAACGTGAGAACCGGGTTTCATCTTGAGTGGTGTCCAGCACACGACGTCTCAGCAGCGTCTTCGCAAAGGAGGCCAGTTTATTCCCCGTCATGGTAAGAAGACTTTGATAATGATGAAGGCACTAAAGGAAGTGAGAAATAACATGAGGAAGAAATCGTACTTTGCTAATTCTAAGTTATTAGTGGCTTGATTTAGCATCCCACTGCATAACTGCCTCAACCAATGGTGTGAGTTTGGGGGCGGGGCTACCTTTCTGACAACCAATGGCAGACAGGGATGGCTGTTTAGGATACCAGCCTGAAAAACTTAATTACATCACAATTTTTGCAATTTTGTTCGCCAGTTATAACTTACTCGAAAACGTCACATGATAGGGTGGGTGTGTATTAGGGCGGCTGTTGTCTTTGCATGTTTTCCAACAACACACCCAGAACAGAACAATTATATAGCACTTTATGAACAACTCATATGCCCAAAGGGCAGGTCAATTCAACAGAAGAATTTATTGGCAAAAGTTTAAATGCAAGAGGTTTTCCAAGCCTTTTAATTATCAAGTCCCAATTCATACACTATGAACGCAAAATCCCACTTCAAGAGAACTGGTATTGGGTGTGGACGTAATTTTCAAACAAGACCAAACTGATTAAATTGCACTGGTTAGATAAAAGATTAAATTAGGTAAAATGGATAACGTACAACATCTGGGTCATAAATAACAGCAGGGAGTGTACAGAGGTAACTCACTCTCTGACTGCAGACTGATTAATGTTTCATAAAGGTCAGGCACACTATTGTGAATTCACTCTTTCCAAAACATAGCACAAATATAATCACTTGATGTTACAGTGTTGTGGAAGAAACAGTGTCTGAGGAAACAGCGAGAACACAGATTTTGATGGAGTCTAGAAAAGGCAGGTTTTTGTTTAGTACCTTGAACAGTCATGCATATTGGACCACATCCTGTCTACATACCTACATCACTACAGGTAAACCTGCCCCTGCCAAATAGTTACAAACTAACTCTGACTCCTTAAGCAATTCTATTGCAACCTTTGAGTTAATGACATGTAAGAAGAAACAAGGGTGACTTTTATTATAAATCTTGTGGTGTACTGTTTGGTAAAGTATGACTCTTTCTGCTTAACTCTATGACATAACTACATGGAAAAAACTACTTCTTAATGCTAATTTGCGATGTGCTTCACATAAGGGCATTACATAAAAGCCAGAATTGGCACAACAGACATTAGTAAACAAATATGAACTAAAAATAATCCTATTCCATGAGAATGGAAACCAGTAGTCAAACTCTAACGTTATTGTGTAATGGGTAATTATTATTAATTACCTAGCCTGCCGCCTCTAAATTGGTACTAGTGAATAACCATGATAAAAGCTTTAATTATTCAAGACACTTCTCTAGATCAAGTAAATGAGAATGCAGCCATTATGTTCATAAAACATGCCGATGCGGTTCAGCCCCAAACATTTCTCCCCCCAGAGCAATTAAACAAAAAAACAGATTCAACCATTAAACCACATATTTAACAGAACAGGTTTAGCTGTATAAATTTACAGGTCCAGTATCTGTAGACTGTAACTATAGATATCTTTGCTGGCATTTGCTTAATCCATTGCTGAAAGGCTTTGTAACCCAAGTAAAGTAACCCCATTTAATTCCTGTGTAAATAATAAAACACCACAACTGCTTATGAATCTTGTGGCTTGATTTTATTATTACTTTCCTCTTTAACACCACGTCACCATCACTGGCTAATTTCATGGCGAACTCAGAGTATTACATCTTCACAAACCATAATAGCAATACAACTTAGAACATTATAGAACATTAAAAGAATATTATATATAGTAATTTAACAATCAATTTTAGGCTTGATGGTATCCAGTTTGTTATGCAAATTGTCATGGGATGGAACATTAATATGCACCAGCAAACAGAATTCAGTTGAAACTGCTCTACAGCTCCTCATTAATGATGCTGTTGTTACAAGAGTCACAAGATACAGACTGAAGGTATGAGTCACAGGTATTGATGAATCCAAATTAATACAGTTTTACTGTGGAATCAAACTAATTTATATACTTTACCATGTTCAAATAAAAGCCAAGAGAAACAAAGATGTTTTTGAAGGCATATTAAAGAATGCTGACATGCAACGCTTGCATAAATAAAATTAACGCACATTAACGATTTTAATTATTTGCATAAAAGAACGCAAAAACACCTTTCAGATTTTTCTTCAAACAATGCTATAAACTTAAAAATATGGATATCTTGACAGGATTGTTTTAAACAGTATTTTTAAATAATACAACTATACGCAATCTATATTGCATTATTGCAATATGTTATAAACATAACCAGGTACCATAACCACTGGAAATTTTGTATTAATTTTGATACTGTTTTTTAACAATTGACTGTTTAGTTGTGCTGTACACAGAACTGCTGACACCTGTGGGAAGTATGAAATGTAAACATCTATAGGCTAAACGCGCGCCACTATCACCACGAGGACGAATGAAATGACAAACGTATGTAATGCATCTCGAAATGCATTCAGAAACAAACCATTTATACCGCTAACTAACTCAAATAAGAATTGCGTTAGAAGAATAAACGCCAGTTACCCTCTCTTGAGACGATGCACGAATCACAGCCACAGGTTGGCGTGTAGTGAGCAGCACAGCAGAAAATGGGCTGCATGCTACTGGACGGAAAAACACGCCTTTTAAAGCTCGTTTGCTGACGTTCAGCCTGACGCGAGGACTAAAGCTATTCTGCATGTGTTGTCATGTTGCTATAGAAGTCGTTAATAGCAAGCAACGCGATTTATTTTCCCTTGAAATATCCGATTTGGTTGTTGATGCATTACAAAGCCCAAAACATGGTCCATAAACCATACCTTGAAAATGCAATAGTTGAAAAACAGACTCAAAATTTTGATCAATACATTAAATTTTATTAAACAGCACCGCGTTAAACACAAATGCATATAACTGCATACACGTTTTCAAACTATTAGAAAATTTAAAATGTACATTTTCTTCTTTTATCCTTCAAAGTGGCAGAAAAAGAGTGAGGGATTAAAAAGCTGCAAACAGACTTTTTCTCCGGTATTGCTGTAGATTTAGGCAAATTAACACAATTAACATTTAATACACACAGTGGAAAACTCAATTAAAAACGCAGTGTGATAAAATTAATACCTGCTTAAATTCTTTTCATTTCCTCTAAACACATCTCAAGCTTATCTTGCAATGGTCCCCAGTTTTTACACTCTATGAAGGAATAAAAACACATTACAAAGGAGTAAAGAAAGACCGTTTCCATACAGGCAAGAGAAAAAAATCAATACCTGATCGTAATCTCACTAGCTCCTGAAGGCACCTGTCAAGTTTTTCCTGATGTTGTGAACAATTTACACAGTCTGAGAGGAAATAAATTTAAAAAAATAAGAAAATCAGAGAGTAACAAATTGCACCGCACAAGCTTTAAGATAAATCCACATAAATTCACCTGTTTGATGTGCTGCTGTGGTTTGTGGCACAGCATTACCTTCTACTGAAAAACCAGAAGGAGCTATTAATGGAAACAGACAAAAAAAAAATCAGCGTCTGAAAACACTTCAAGGGGAGAACACACACACACACACACACACACACACCTGTGACTTTTGTCATATCTTATTCAGCATGACTATTAATATGAACCTGGGTTACATCCACTCAAGAAAAGGAATAACTTATTTTGCAAACAGTAGAAAGAACAACTCAATTCAATGACTTCATTGGCTTGCCTAATAAACCTTGTTTCCTGTAAAGCTTGTGAAAGATAAACTGGGTGAAAGAAAGGTGGCTGCCAAGTATGTGGAAATTGTTGCAAGAATGACATGTTGAGAGCTTTTCTCTTAACATTTGTATCACGAAAGCGGTTTCTGTGTCACGTAAAGCAATCTATTATAAATATTGCTCTGATTAAATTCTTACATTGTCATAGTTTTTTAAATTTTTAAGTAATAAAACTATGTATGTTATGAAACAATCCTATCATATTTAAACCTTCAGCTGGTATTGTGAGAGTTACCAGTGACTACATTTATAATTAATACAACAAAATTGAGACAACCACTGTAACAAAAAATGTGCTTGCAATCATTATCAGACTACTAATTAACTAAAAACTGCCTAAGTTTCCATGTGATGCATCATTTGTCTTATGAAAGACCATATAAAAATAAACTAAATACACCTGGTATCTATCAAGCCTCACTTATATAAAAATAAAGCACATAAATAAAAGGACAAGAAATCGCACCAAGTCTTTTTCTTTTGGCCGAAGGCAAACCATCACTGTTCAAGTGCTTTTGGCCCAGACTGGGAAGCAGTGAATTCCTTGTCCTCATACCTTTTACAGATAGAATTAGAGCAAACATGATTTTTTTTAATAATTGCAAAAAATTTTAAATGAAGAGCCCTTTAATTTAGTCAATGCATCGAAGCATGTGAATAAATATTACTAATATCATCAATAAACCTGATCTAAACTACAATAACAAGTGCTAAGATTCATGTTAAAAACAAATGTCAAAAGTACCTGGTAATGCAGTTGGTTTACTACTGGACTGAGGCTGAATGGTTTCTACGGAGCATGCTGTAGCCTGCGGGGTCTTGAGGGCCAGTCTCTTCCGGGTTGGGGGCTGCAGTCCTGATGGTTTTATTTGTGGTATACTGGAGCTTGAAGGTTTTGAAACTGCAACAATATTTTGATTAGAAATGCAGGAAAGCACTAAAATTAAATGCACGTGTATACAAGTATAAACAACTCACCTGTGGTAAAATTATATGCAGGGACCGAAGAAACCATAGATGTCTGTTTAGGAAAAAAATATTTTTTTGCCAATGATTATCAAATGTAAACAGTAAAGCTTAATGCAGCTTTGAACCAGTTTTGTTTCCTACCTTAACAGTGCTGGTTGACGCTGTATCCTTGACTGTTTCTTGGTTCTTTATTTTGTTTAGCTGTCCTGTCTTCTTGTAACCAGCAGATGCAACAGGCTGAGGTGGTACCTGCAGCCTCTGGATGGTCTTTGGTCTGACTGCTACTGATGAGTTCAGGGATGAATGTGGTCTTGGTGGAAGACTGGACTTTGGATAACTAAGCTTGGAAGAAGGCTGAGGTATCTGCCTTTTGACTGCAGGTTTGGTGGGAGGTTTGTTCTCATTCGCTGGCTCTGCTTGACTGCGCCCTGAGGTACAGTTTGAGGTAGAGTTTGAGGCAGAGTTTGCTGAGACTTTGTGACTCTGGCTTGAGTTTTCAGTCACCTGTGCAGCACCAGTTCCATCGTGACGACTCCCGCTAACAAGCTCATCGGTTGAAGGTGCATCAATGCTGTTAATCACAGACAGTCTTTTTCTCATAGGTGTGGCCTTTGTGTCCCTTAGTATTTCAAACCTGGATTCTTTGCCAAAGATGATAGGTGTGGATGTGACAATGAAGCTGTTCTTCATATCCAGGGTATCATCCAGACAAAAAATACTGTTTCTGCTGATGTTTCCCGTGTCAGAGTTGGGAACGCATTCATTTTCAGCAAAATCAGATCTTGCTGCTTGTTTTTCATGGTGTTCCTCAGATTTATCCTCAGTGGGAGCTTCTACAGAGCAAACAAAAGCTGTGGTGCTTGTCTCAGGTTTTGTCTCTCTGTTGTTACAGCCCGTTTTAGCATCATCCTCAACTGCATTAGAACCATTATCAGCCTGACTTGTAATTTCTGTGCTTGAGGCCTTTATATCTATAGTGGTATTGTTTACATCTATAGTAGTATTTTTTGGAGTAAGTTCAATGGTTGTATTACCTTTAATAAAAGTCCCCTCACCTGTTTTGGCAGAGCTTGACGGAGGAATCCCACCAGAGGTTTGAAGAGGCACACTGGAAGTTTGCTCCACAATTTCAACTGTTACGTTCACATTTAAATTAGCTTCTGAGTTCTTTGTAAGTGGACCGTTTATTTCTGCATCCCCAGTGGAATTTAGGCTTCCATCCTCTTTCTCTTTTTCCAACTTGTGTGGCTGAATTTCTATAGTACCTTCATGTTTCTCATTTGGCTGTTCTGTGGTAGTGTTTGAGGAGCCACTGTCATTACTACAGGAATTCATTTTATCATGTGTATTGTCAAGATTAGGAATATCTACAGTAGCATTAGCCCCGATATCAGAACCTTCTTTAGGGTCATGTGTGTGAGCCAGGTCAATAGTGGCATTCCTAGACACAGCCTTTATAACGGGGACATCAATATCCACTGTTAAATTAAGTCTAGCATCAGAAACTTCTTTAGGCTCTTGAGACTGAACAGAGTCAAAAGTACTGTTCTTCTCCTTAATGTTGTTAAGGTCAACAGTTCCATTAAGACCAGTGTCAGACTGTTCCTTCAAGTCCTGGGTCACATCAAAGGTACTGTTCTTCAACTCCACACTCATTGAATCAGACTTTGTTAAAGATGTAGTGGATACTGTGGCACAAATGCTAACATCATTGCAGTCCTCATCTGCTTTGCCTGTTGTTACACTTGTACTGTCTTTATCATTCTGTAGTGATTTAGAAGACGTGCTTTGATCTGCTGACTGGTCACACACTCCAGGCATAGAACCATTGAGAACAGAGTTGTAAGAAGTCTCTTTTCTTTGTGCTAAAATTCCTTTATTCTCATGTTTTGTTACGCTTTCCAAAGGTTTGCAAGCAGGTGAACTTAACGCATTTCCCGCTTCATTTGTAAGAAAGGATTGGCCAAACGTATCATCAAGAAATCCAGAAACTTGAGGAAAAGGTTCATCAGCAATTGAATAATAGCTAGAACACAAATCTGGCAATTTCATAGGCTGGTAAGAGGAAACAGGTTTCTGAAGAGATCCACCAGCCTGGGCAAGCTGTCGCCTTATAAAGCTCTCCATTTCAACAGCAGGTGGGTCACTAAAGGAAATAAATAAAGTTCTTGAATTATTTTGTGGCTTCCTGATACCTATGAAATGACACTCAAACATCTCACAAGAGATTGACAGTTTTTTTACTTACACAAAAGTAACAACATTTGACTTCTTTGAATACTGTTCTAAATTTAATCGCTAAACTGTCACATTTCACATTCATCTGAGAAATCAATACAAATGACAGGTAATAGTTGAAAAATATCACTTATGCGATCAATATTTAGTTTGTGCAACACCACACAACTATTTATAGACTATTGCTATAATAACTTACTTTGTAACTGTCAAATGCAACGTATGCCTTTACCGTAGTGACATAAATAATACATGACTTATAATTTATAGTAAATTTCGGAACAAAAATGTTAAAACCAACAAACTCAATATGACTTCTAAACAAACAAGCAAACAAATCGCAATCATTTAAGGAAATCATCATCTTACCCCCAGATTTCGGTACAAAGTGTGTTTGTTACTTCCGTTTAATTTAAAAACGAGGGATATTCCAGTCATTGGACGAGACGTTCAGTCCTCGGCCTATTAGAGTAAAGATCTGTGTGACGTAAAGCGACCACACCGCCCTCCAGTGGTGGCGATCATACTCTGACCCTTAAAGACAAACGTTCTTTGCAATTTGTTCATGTATTTTATAATTTCGTTGTAATAAATCATTTAGTCTATTTTATACTGTTTTATATCTGTGCCATTTCTGTGCTAAAATGTAATTTCTGTCAAGCTTATTTCTTACTTGATTTTTCTTAAGTCTTTAATTAAAATTGAATTGAAAGAAAATTGAACATTATGTTAGCCGTAATCATGTTTCTTTTTCTAATATGTATGACGTTCCTGTGATACTTTATAATACCATCCTATTTTATACGACGGTAATGAAGGTAATGGGCGTGCGACGTCATCACGTACGGATAAATAAAGCAGAGGTTCTGGTACTGCCAGCCGCAGTAAGTTTTTGCCTGATTTTATGAAATGCCGAAGCAGAGAGTAACTACGAAGCACAAAGAAATTTCCTTTAGAGAAAACAATGAGATGAGTGATAGTAAATTACGATTTACAACTAAGAATACAAAGTTGCTTTAGAATGGGATTTCTCGTCTAATGGGCAGAGGAAATCCGTTTTAAGTTACCAAAGCTTTCCTTAAAGGGGGCTGTTATCTCCATTGTACCCCTGTCACTATAAGCTGAGAAGTTGCATCATACTCTGTACCCTCTACCGCGGTAAAGGGGTTAATGCCTTGTAGAAGGTCCTATGGGTATTGTAGTTCTTATCGCAGACCATTCGCTACACTGATACATATCTTTACACACACACACACACACACACACACATATATATATATATAAAACCTAAATACGAACAACGCTTGACCTACAAGGAATGGCACGCTGGCAGATTGCAATTCGTTTTAAAATACGTAAATTTAAAATTTAGAGGCTGTTATATAACATCGTCCAGGAGCCTCTTCAAAACATGTAAATTTCCTTTAACTTAATTTGAAAACCAAAGTAACCACATCATTCTGCGAAACATGCTGGGATTTCGGATACTGCCTTCTTCCTCACAATACATTTAGTGTAAACATCTTCTAACATAAAAATAGCTTTTGTCCACTTAATCTCAATTAAGAAACGAGATTGTCATTTATTACAGTGACCACGTAGATTACACGTGGCCACACTGCCACAAATACCACTGTATTTCCTTTAAGGATTAAGTTATTTTACTCGCTTTATTTAAAAAAAAAGTTTTAAAATAATAAAGCCATTTAGTCCCACTAGGACCCTCTCACTTCTGTCTCTGTCTTTCACACACGGACACAACTTTAGTAACTATTACATAACAACGATTTAGTGTGCTCAGTCTTTTCGAGATCCCGGTTCGCTCCGGTCGTGTTTACGACGCACAAGCAAAACTCATCACATGACTGACTGCAATTCCCATCAATCCCTTTGACGCATGCGCAGAACGCGTTGTCTGGCAGTGGTAAACAGACGTCAGAAGGGAGTCTTCGCCTCGAGTCAAAACAAAACAAAACAAGAAAGATCTACGAGGAATAGATGTTCGCCTATCTCCAATAACAGCATAATCGAAATGTTTTAGTATTAAATCCAACAGACGTCCAGGTTATTAAAGAAAAGCTGGTTTCTTCGACTTTTACCGGAGGCATTTTAACTCATAAAAACTGGAGTTGGCTAACTAGGTGGCCATCTAGTTACTCTCTCCATAGTAAAACTGCGCTTTCGACTTTTGTCCAAGAGGCCGGCGAGCTGGCGATTGAATACAATAACAAGGCAAGCTACGACTTTTGGGGTCTTCGAAGAATAAGGTGGACATCGACTGTAGTTGGATTTTGGGGGACTTTTGCCGGGCTGTGATGTGCCCGCGCGAGCATCGTGTGTAGCCGCGTCTCGAGGAACATGGCAGATGGTGACACGCGCCAGCACGCAGCGTGGAGGACCGTGCAAACTTGAACGACCATAACACTGATTGTTTTCATGGTAAAATCCCCAAAACACCCCTTTATGATCGAGCACTCCCGTAAGACATTGATTTGCTATTTTGTGTCATATTTTTGAGCGTTATTAATTTTTAAGTCGGCGTGTATTTTTTCGTCGGCTTCCCAATTCATTTATTTTTTGTTGTGCATTAAACATTCTCGTTTAAAAGGCATTTGTGTTGGGCAGACTTGGGATGCACTTAGTTCGTTTTAAACTTTACGTATTTGTGTTTTGACTTGAAAGTTTACGATGAATCCCGACTAACTCGATAATATTATGACAGGAGCTCAATTGACTTTGACAGACAGCTTTTCCATTATCTTGAATTAGTTTACAAGGGCAGTATTCTTACGTTGTAAAGTAATTACGCTAGAAACAGAAAATAGACACAGAAATAAAATTAGTTTACAAAATTGGTTAGCGTACGACTCAATGCCGGCATATTAAAGCGGTTTATCGCTATTTTTGGAAATAAGCAGGTTGTAAGTTAGTGTACTACAATTTTTCTAGGTCTCAAGTCTATCTAATTGCGAAAGCCAATGAACCATTCACTGCTACAGTAGGAAATAGTGGGATGTTGTTGTTTTGTTTATCAATTACGGCACATGTTCCGATTGGTTTTGCAATTAACTGCCTCTTAGAAAATTGTGCGATTTAATACATTTGCCATTTGCTGGCGGTCTCTGTAAAAAACTGTCCATCATATGTAAATCTGGTCTAAAATTTAATAGATCAGACCGCCACTCCATCCTATCCAGTTTTGTATTTTGTTTCAGCAGTTGTTTATGGCAGTCCAGCTGTTTTAATGTAGTCATAGTGTAGTGAGTTTCCTTTGTTCTTTCTACATAAAGAGACCCTCTTCTGTCCTTGTTTGCTCTATGTAAATCAAAGGGTTTATGTTAGTTACTATTAAGGAGATTATCTGGCCCCTTTAATCTCCAATCTGAGGATTAACGGACGCTATAGTGGTGTGTTCCGATTATAACAAATTTGCTACATTACACTTTGACTAGTAGCTGTGTATTTTGGTACAAATTTGGTTAAATTGAATATTTACAATATTAATTAATCTGTGTAACTCTGCCTCCCTAATACACGTGCGCTGTTGTATAATACAGTCAGTGTATAAATCAGTCATCCGTGCAGAACTAAACAAGACTATTGCACAAGTAGTGGATTGTTACACATAGTAATAAGATATACTCTTACTTGCATCACCGCCCTGTTAAAGTTTTTTTTTTTTATAAATAATCGCCAAGTTAATCAATATCTAGCCGTCGTCAGAAATCGTTTGGATTGTATCACACAATGGAGGAAGAAAACGTACCCCCGATTGACCCAGATTTTGAGCCGCAGAGCAGACCGAGGTCATGCACATGGCCGCTGCCTAGACCCGACATTACAGCTGTCAAAGCGGGGGGTACAGACGGCTCAGAGTCTGCTGCCGGAACCCCGCCCGCCGAAGAAGACAAGCAGGAGCCTCAGCCAATCACATCCGAGCCTGAGAAAGTCGCGGTCTCGGAGGGCGGAGTCCTCGCGGGGGTGGGCGGAGCTACGCCTCGTAAAGGCTCCTCCCGACGTAACGCGTGGGGTAATCAGTCCTACGCAGAGCTGATCAGCCAGGCCATTGAAAACTCGCCAGAGAAGCGGCTTACTCTGGCTCAGATCTACGACTGGATGGTTAAAACGGTGCCGTACTTTAAGGATAAAGGAGACAGTAACAGCTCTGCTGGGTGGAAGGTATGGCTTATCGTTCTACTTTGTAATTACTTTGTAATTCTAAATCATGTTATGCTTTTAAATTGTAGTTTTATCAGCAGTAACATTGTTTTTATCTCCCATGTTGTTTAAATTACAAGTCTGTGGTTTAATTGTAAATTTGTTGCTCATTTTGTCTCCCACTTAGAATTCTATCCGCCACAATCTGTCACTCCACAACAAATTCCTGCGAGTCCACAATGAGTCCACTGGAAAAAGTTCCTGGTGGATGCTTAATCCTGAGGGGGGCAAAACGGGCAAGGCCCCTCGCCGCCGCGCCGCCTCCATGGACAACAGCAGCAAACTGCTTAAAAGTCGTATGCGGGCAAAACAAACTAAAAAGCAGGCTGGAGCGGCTGGGATCGGAGGCTCTGCGGGTGCCATGCAGGGTGAGGGTGTTTCTGGCACAGGTGGTGCGGACAGTCCTGGACCTCCGAGCCAGTTTGGGAAGTGGGGGGTGAACAGCAGCAGTCCCTCCTCTCGTGGTAGCCTGGATGACCCTGACATGTGGACAAGTTTCAGGCCACGTACAAGCTCCAATGCCAGCACGCTTAGCGGTAGGCTTTCTCCAATTGCTACAGGGCAGGAGGATGAAGATGAATTACCTGAGGACGGGCTTCTTAGCAGCTATTCCACAGGTAATCTCCCCCCAACACTAACTGAGACCCTTATGGAAGAGCTGGATTTGATTGATGGGCTTACTTTAATGACGGCTCCACAAGGGGGGGCCAGCCCAAGCCAGGCTCCTCCGGCCCCCCCTCAGCCACTGCCTTCTGCATCCACTCTGCTTCCTCGAGGCTCCAACTTTCCCTCATTCAGACAGCTGCATCCATCGAAGGCATCGCAAGGATCAACTCCACCAAACTCAGTCCAGCCAAGCGGTAGATCCAGCACAAGCCCTTCAACCTTTGGAAACTCCCTCTTCAGCCCTCTGCCTGGTCCTGGATCCCACAGTGGTTTCAGTACTCATGTGCCGTCCAGCCTTGAGGCTCTGCTTACCTCTGATTCACCCCCACCCAGTGATGTCATGATGACCCAGATGGATCCTCTCATGCCAAGCCAGGGAGGCGGTGGCCTTTTAGGGCTTGGCGGATCTCTATCAAGCGGCCAATCTAAGCCAGGTCAGATGATGTTGAGCAAGAGCATCGACACAAACACAGTGGGGCAAATGACCCTCCAGCCTCAACTTCAACACTCACAGATGGGCTTTGGAATGATGCACCCAGGCATGAGCCAGGAGCCTCCTCAGATCACAACCATAAAGAACCAGCATCAGGTTCCAGGGATTGGGCTTCTGCAGCATGGAGCTGTACCTTCACCAGGTGGGAATGGAGGCCTGCAAGGTTTGGGCCAATTTTCTGCGCCACCCTGTTTCATGCCTTCCCAGGATCGTCTGCCTACAGACTTGGATATTGACATGTTCACCGAAAACCTGGACTGTGATGTGGAGTATATTATCAACAGTGATCTTATGGATGGAGACCTGGTTGACTTCAACTTTGACCCCATGATACAGGGCAGTCAGGGTTATCCTGGGCCAGCGACCACACAAAGTTCCTCTCACAACTGGGTGCCCAGTTAAACATCTAAACAGGTAATGTCACCTAAATCAATTATATTCATTTATGTTATGTTCAATTTCAGTCATGTTTTTTATGTTACAGTTGTATAAAACAATCTAAGGTCATTTTATTTTGTGTTAATCATTATTTTCTTTATTCACAGGACAGTTCCCCATCCTTAAGACTTTGAAAACCAACATGGTGCATTGCCAGAACATATTCTCAAATCTTTGCCTCTGCATTTGCCATTGTACCTCAAATACATACACAGCTTTGGCTAAGAACAACACACGCTTGGCCAAAAAGTCATCTTGGAATTTTTTAACAGTTGACAAAAGCAAACCTCATACATTAAGTGCCAATGTCAACTGAAGAGTGTGCTGTTGGACACACAGTCTTGAAACATATATATATATTTTTTCTTTTGCGTTATATGTGCAACATGTTTTTGAAAGTTGCAGTTTTTTGGAGTTGTCTAGGCCAATAGTGAGAAACGGACTAAAGAAGCACAACTAATCCTGTTTATTACAGTAACGCCTAAAATGAGTCACACCAGAGTCGTGCAAGATGGAGATGGTACTCTTCCTTGATCTTCACCCTGACAACGGAACTCACTCAGCCGGGAGGATCAAACTTATTCGACGTGAACTTTCTTTGCTAATCAGCAGCTGAGAGGTTGAGCAGCCCTTTGAGTCACTGCATCATCTCCACATCAAAGGAGAGTTCACAGTGTGACTGGAAGTTGCTCTCAAAGCCTCACAGAATCCAGAACAGGGCATGTGTGTGAAAACGTTATCTCAGCGGTACGACGCACACACCTGGTTCTTGTACAAGAAGGGGGCCGAAACACTGCTGAAAGATTTCACAGAGGTTTGGTGATGCTGTGGTGTTCAGTGTGCAATTTGTGTGGCTTTTATGACCTCTGCTCTTAAGAAGGTGTATTTCCTCTGTTGTACTAAAGAGCGGAGGCTGATCACTAAATGATTTTTTGCTCTTAAGTGTTTTGTTCATGATAACAACAGTATGAAGAAATGTGATTTTACACAGGGCATTTTGACGCATTTTAAATCCTGCCAACAGGTTAAATGGCATAGTGTTATTGAGTGCCCTTTTGCAGAATGCAATAGCTAATGATTTTAAGTGTGTACGGGGGGTGTCTGTGTACATTTGTTTGTGTGCAAAAAATGTTTTATGCTCCCAAAACTTGATTCCAACACACTGACAGACAGAATTTAAGGTTATGCTGAATAATTTTAATTATGGGTAAAAGCAAGTCATTTTCTGTTATTGGTGAGCTTGAAAAAGATTTTCAAGATAGGGAAAGGCTATAATAATGTGTAGTTTTATGAGACGTTATGGTTCCTCTGACATATTGACTGTGTCCTAATGGTAAGGGGCAAAAAAAGTTATTTTCTCAATTATCAGTTTTTCATAAACAGCACTACTCTTCTTTTGTAAAAACATTAAGTGCAAAACTGTTGAATATATCAATTAAAATTCTAATGTATGATTTAGGTTGGGGCAAGATATTAATAAGTAAACATGCTGTTAATGTGTTTTTTAATCGGAGCAAAAGATATTTCACTTAATTTTTACACGGTCATTTTCTATGTAATCTTTTATTTTTGTAAAAGATGAGACGCATGTAGATTTTATACATAACCAAAGGAACACTAAGAACTGCAGGTCTGAGAACAGAGGATAAGACACTGCAGTACAGATAAGCTTTACAAGAAATGCTCAGAAAACTCTATATATAGACTAAATCATAAATTGATTGATTGCATGAGTGTTTTAATAAATTGCCATGCTCTAAAAATTTACATTTGCTATAATTGGTTGTGCTAAAAGAAAGAAAAAGTTTTGCTTAGTTGCATCAATGTCACGGCAATGTAACCGAGTTCATCTCAAAGCAGGACTGATCCAACTGAAAATCCTTCATGCAATGTTCAATCTCAGGGTTACGAAAAATTTGTAAAACAACTTCTACACAGAAGTAATGAGATAATCACGTTATGACTTTATTGCTCATGGCCTTTTCGAAATTATGCAAGCCAACATCACCATAAATATTTTGACATTGCAGAAATGTATCTAATGTTGCAGTTTATTATGAGATTTATCTAATGTATGCATTTGTAAAATTACTACAAACACTTGTGAACTGCCAATGAACGTTATAGCATGTCGCTGCAGAGCAGACCGTAAAGTTTTAATGCCCTTTACTTTAAAACATATACTTTGTTTGAAACCAGCATTTTAAAGTCTTGGTAAATTCAATTTTTCATGTGTAAATTGGGCTTTGAGAGATTTAGATTTATCAGATTTATCACAGATTTATCACTTCTAGATTAACTTGTAAAGCAATCTCTGTCCTTACAGAGGAATAATTTTTCTCATTTTCATTGGTGCTAGATATTAAATATAACAATTAAAAAGGGCCAATTTCAATTGGTGCACATTGATATCAGGGCCTTTAATAATTTTATGCAAGAGCTTGATTTATTCTAGAAAGTAGTATGAAAAATTTACCTACATTTTAATTCCCAAACCCTCAGTTTTTGTATATTATAAATAAACTGTGAATAGGGTGGGAGGAGCTTTGCCGTCACATCACAAATGATGTCACAGAGCATCTCATGAATGATGTCATTGTAGTTTGTTACAGCGATTGATGATTCATGCTGAATTTCAAACATCCGTTTACATCAGTGTGCTTGAACTTTTTTTCATGTTTGTGTTTGTACGTGTGATGTAGCTCCTTTATATGTCAGAGTTAAATCTGCATGGTACATCTTTCAGAAAACCAGAGAGCTGACGGTCAACATATTCTTGATTGAATACAAAGTCTTTGGTCAGATTGAAAGTGGATTTTTAGGGTTAACAGCTTGGCTCAGTTTCTTTTGAAGTAGTTGGCTGTAATGTTTAATATTGTACTAGCCTCATCAGAAACACTTCCAGCCCCTTTTTCCAAATCACTTACTTTTCTTGTTTGATATTAACCTTCATTTTTCCACTATCTTCTTCTTTAGTATTGTTTTAGTTCCTTTATTGTTTCATTTTGCTAATTATCCCAATTGATAACAGAACAGTAGGTCTGGTCTGGCGTTTTTCTTTTGTTTGTTTTGGGACGAGTTGTGCATAACCAATATACTGTATATGTACTTGATTGCTTTTTTAATCAGTTTATTTTGTCCCCCTTTAGTTTGTTAGCCACAGGTCATTAAATCAGTTCAGAATAATAGAAATAAACCTAATCTGTTTAACCCAGACTGTTTTGTTTTTTTGTGTGATTGGTCCATTCATGTAACTTTGCACAACTGAAGGTCATGCATTCAATATAGAGAAACTCATTAATCACTAACATAATTTACATGGTTTATATAGTCATTTAAAAAAACATGTAAACAAATGTTTAGTAATTTTTGTATAAAAACCAAGATTAAACCAAGTTTTTCTACATAAGTGCAACACTGAACCAGTAAATGAATGCTAAATGACATCCCTAGACACATGAAGTCACACAGACTAAAGCTTCTCATAACATCAGTTTACCTTAATGTTGGCCAATCCTTGTCCTGGAGTTCCTTCAACACATTTAAAATGTTCTTTGATACACCCAGTTAAGTGAGACCGTCTCTGCTAACAAGTTGAATTAAACCAGGTGTGTTAGATTAAGGAAATTGTTGGAATGTTGGTGTACTCCAGAATCATTACTGGGAAACACTCCCTTAATATATTCCACTAGTCTAATTTTTCTTAAAGAGAATGTAAAAAGATCTACCGCTAGATGGCATTATTACACCGGTCTTAAACTGTATTAGCAAAAAAACCCGATTCCTAAATAATCTAAAATGATGGTCAGATGATACTCTCAACACACAAATCCACAAGCATTGCCTGCAGTATTTAAACCATGACGTCAGTTACCCGCAAACCATAACCATTAAAAATGATGAAAATGTTTTGTAGTTAAGATTTAAATAAAAACAGGACACAGCACTGATATTGCATATCTTTATAGAAAAAATAAGCTTTCACATTTCAAAAGGTTTTTTTGCTTGTTTTTCAGGCCTTTTTTTCTTTTTTTGGTCATTTAAATTACATTTTTTAAAGTTCCTACATTTACGTGGTAAATAAACATTTGGCAATTGCCCTGCTCGTTCGTTCTCCACCTCCGCAGCGGTTTATAATGTCCTCATAATGGAGGTGGAAGCCTCCACATCTCAGGGATGTGTCAGACTGCCATTCAAGAACAAGCATTTAAGACAGTCCTGCTTAAGGTAGAATGGCCATTCATTCAGCAGTCTGTGGAACAGTTTGTTAGTCAGTAGGCTTTGATAACGAATGCTTCCTTCTCCATTCCCAGTTGAATTACTGTTAATGTATTAGCATGAGGCTTAGTTCAGTCCAGTGCAACCATACTGATAAACTAAGACTCCTCTGTTCACATTTCAGATGTAACCAAAACACAATACACCATCATCTTCCTTCAGAAACACAAGACACTTTAACAGGAACAAAAATAATGCAACAGTTACCACACACTCATACACACTCATACACACTCATACACACTCATACACACTCATACACACTCATACACACTCATACACACTCATACACACTCATACACACTCATACA
>JAZGTK010005071.1:0-23130 GCA_036877625.1 Ambastaia sidthimunki
ATTTATTTATTCATTCACTGGACAAACACTGCCCTTTTTGTGGAACACTGCAGACCTTTGAAAATTTGAAGAACATCTACAGTACCAATTTACCAATGTTCTCTTTTGCTTAATCTTTGTAAACAAAAAGCTGGTGTAAATGGCAGGGGAAAAATCCAATGCCTGGGAGGGACTACAGTGTGGTGCCGTGGAGCTATACCAAGCAAAAACATTGTTGTCTAGGCATGAGAACTAGGCATATAACAATATACCAATGCCATGGTTTGGTTTAGATTACAGTTTTAGAGCCAAGATGGGGTTGGTTCTGTTTGCTGTGGGGATAGGGCTCATTGCATGGCACCAGCAAGGCTAAAGCACACTAGATTCACTTTTAATTTTAAAGTCTGTGTCATGCTATAAATTATTATACTATACTCACTTGTTTCCCAGCACAGTGTGCTGCAATCACATTGATTTTTATTTATTTTTATAGTTGTTTTTGGAATATACTTACAGAAAAATGCTATTTATAACTACTTAGCAGTTAGTTGTCAATGCTCAGCATAGCTGTGTTAAAAATCAGCATTTAAAATTTGTGAAAATGCTTTCGTAAAGTACAGAAAATCAGCTTTACGCAGATTTGGTTTGATTTTTCATCCATTCACCATTAGACATGAGTGTGCCATCTGCATTTTTTAAATTTTAAAGCAATATTGATTTTCCCACAGGAAGGAAGGATTTCTGTCACCCATGGGAGTGAAATTTCCCATGTTGTGTTGTGTCTTCTGATAAATGTGTACCATGATGATGATTGGCAGTAAGTTACAGCACAGTTCAGCCTGTCTGGCTGACAGTAACATATGTTTTGAACACAAAGTTTTGATTTAGCAATGTGCTAATTTAATGTTATGCATTGAGTCTCCAGATATTTCACAGAAAGAAAGAAAAGAAAACTTAAACATTAAAACAGTAGATGTAATTTCTATTTGGGTTGCCAGATATATGACTTTGTGAGATTCTGTATTTGATGTCATTCTAAAGTTTTTTTTCTGACTTGGAAACACGCACTTTACTAAAATAGTAAAAGGAATATCCGTGTGGTTGTTCTTGACGTCCTGTGGAAAACATTAGAGTTAAAAACTATATAAAAAATATATTAAAATAGTTTTGTTGAGTCACATCATGTAATTATGAACAGGCTTTCTAACTTTTAAGCTGACAACATAAAGTTTAGTTCACAGTTAGTTGACAGTTCTAGTTTGGATCAGATAACTCACAGAGCTGTTATCAGAAGTTTTTAAAAAAAAATTCTATTTATGTACGTCAGATTTTTTTTTTCCTGTTCTTGTCTCTTCACTTCATTATGCTTTTACTGTCCCAAATGTTTGTGGTCTAACGGATGAATCTTACACGAGCTCCAACCACTTAAAAGCTTGTCACATGTTCTGGCCGCCTCCCACGGGAACATGGCAGAAACGTTACGAGTGACTCAGTCCAATTCTACTCTCCCAGAGAATGTCAGTGTCCTTTTAATAAGCAGAACATCGGGGCTATAAGTAAACAGACTGTATTCTAAGAGTATTCTAAAGATCTAAGCATTTAAAAAAACGCATATTGGTTAGTTTGAATATTAATTCACCAATCAGAGTATTAGTAGGTTTGTTTATGGCTACAAGGATAATACACTGGGCCGTACTGATGCCATATCGCAGGGAAGCGGCAAACGTGTATTAAGCTAGTCTAATCTCCTTGGGTTTGTTTTATTAAACAGTTTAGGAACAGATAAATTATAATAATCTAATAAAAGAATAATCAATAATCAAATGATGGTAGCAGTTATGTTCTGAATGATTGTTCAAAAAAATCTGCAAACTTAAAGTAAAAGTAAACTGAAAAAAAAGGAACTGCAAACTTTTGATCACAAGTTCACAGACCCAACTAAAAATCAAAGCAGAATATACCTGTCTGCTATTGCATATCGAGTTGCTACATGCCTCAGAATGCGTGATTTCAGTCATGTATTTACAGTTTTTGTAGTATATGCATCAGTTTTCAGTAAACAAGTTGTAATAATAGAAACCTGCTTAAGTGGGAACCATCAAAGATTCCAAAATGGTGCTTCAGTAAATGAAGAGCAGATGTAATTGAAGTCCTAAATAAAATATCTCTCTGCAAAGACCCTTTTCCACACAAGTGCAAATGATAGTTTAGACTGAGTGTAGATTTCAGTGTGTCACAACAGCAACGTTTTAAGGGAGAGTGCACACAGAACATGTTTCTGAGGTATTTTTAACTACTGGCTGGCCGTACATTTTACAGTATGTGTCTCACTGTTTTTGTCAGCATCTCTTGGCATGAGTGTTGTTTTTAAAAAGCAGTGTCAGGTAAAAAATTGTTTGACTTTTTAAAACCTTTGTAGAAAACACTGTGTTCTTTCTTATTCCGTTACACTTAATCTAGCTATTTTTGAATGCTCCCTCACTCTTTGGTGCATCTGGTCGTCAGCAACAGAGTTACATGTAGACAGACTAAACTGACAACACAAATGTAGCACTGGCCTGTTTGAGCAAGTGACCATTCTGTCAACTGGCCCAGAGCTCACTGACACTGGGCATGGATCAGCTTTTCTGTCTGTCCTTTACATTGATCACAAAACCGATGAGGGTGACTGCAAGTAACAAATAGAAGCAACTTCAAATGGTTGTCCCAGACCTTGAGAACATTCATGCTTTAATTATGAAATTTAGTTTTGTGGCTTCATGCTTTGATGGTCAAAAGCTTTTAGAGGCCTCATTCTTTAACTCACATGACCTGATCAGACCAGCAACAATTGTTTCAGGAAGTTCGTAAGCATTGTTTCCGTAGTCAGAGGTCAAAAACCTGTGCAGTCCTGTGCATGGATCTTTTAAGACTGTGAAACTGTTTCATTTTGGATCTCCCTCAGAAACCATCTGAAAATAAACTAAAGCAGAGTCATTGTATAAGAGTTGTGGCACTGTTTCTCTTTTGTCTCTGTTGTTATGACAGTCTTTTTTAAAATGGCTCAGTGTTGCCCAATAATTTCAGGGTAAATTTCAAGAGATGTTTCTCTCATATTGTAAACAAACCTTTGCTTGTCTTAACACAAGTTTCTTAGTTCACAAACAGGCTTTGACCTTTAGGATCTGGCAACTCTTAAAGGTGAAATGTGTAATTTGTATAAATATGAAAATTCAATGGTAATATACAGAGACAACTATAAGTAGGCTATTAGTTGGTTGACTTACTGAAAAGTGTAAACATTATGACTCTGTGGCACTATCAAAAGTGTTTTTAGTTTGAGCACCATGACTGGCCCAGCATAGCAACAGTGTTTGGGGCTTTTTAAGTTTAGGGCTGTTGGGGCTGATTGGTCTGTTTGGTTGACCAATGTTTGACAAGCCATTGTCCTGTGCTTTTCTCAAAATATTAATTATTTTTATGAAATTGAGCTCTACAACACATGCAAAGTGAAGTATAATTAGTGAAACATACTAAGACATTAAATACAACATTGTAAAATCACGTGCTCTCAAAATCCACATGTATGCTACTGGTCAAAAGTTTAGGATTAATTACTTTTCATTGTTAATATGAAAGTAAATATAATATAAAATTACAGTTTAGGTAACAGTTAAAAATTCATTATTAATATTTTTTCCACATTTTTAAGTATGGTAAACTCATTAAAACTATCAGATAACACAAAGGCAGTTATGATGTGACTAAAGAAAATAATCATTGCAAATAATTCCAGATGTTCTGTTATATTTTAGCATATTTAATGTTAGCCAATGTTATCATGTTCAATGTTAGCCAATTTGAAAAAATTTTCTTTTGGCATTTTACCATCTAGTTTCTGAGGCATCACTCTGCAATGATTTTTAAACAGTAATGGAGTTCCCACCTATGTTGGGCTCTCTTATTGGCTGCTTTTTGTCATTATTTTGTCAAAGTCATTTAATTTAAAATAAAATTGTAGTTTTGTAATGACAGAAATTAATTTAAGTTGGTGTAATTATATTAAGGTCTACAAAATGAATTCATTTAAGAAAATGCCTTTAGATTGAAAGACTTTTGAGATCATAAGACACATTATAAGCAAGTGATCCTAAACTTGCCTAGACTTTGACTGATAGTGTAGACAGTGGTGGTTGGTGCTGTTCTGTGTCTTGATAACAAAAACCTTAGTCAATTTCCATTCACCTCCATCATTAATTGATAGATTTTTATGCTGAGAGCTGTACTCTCGCAGCATGAGGTTCTGAGAAGTAGGACACGCCCTTGTGCAAAAATGTCAACGAGAAACTGAAGACAAAGGGGTTATTTTAGCATAGGAACAGTCTAGGGTGTCAGAATTGCAATGGAACAATATTCATGTGAAAGCAAAAATATCCCGTATAACTTACAAATGTTGCTGCATCTATTTCCTGCAGTACACCTACTTAACATGTTGGTGCATGATCCACACCCTTGGTCCTGAGGTCTGTTTTCGTTTACTTTTGTTTACATTTGGTGCATATTGTGTAATGATAAAAATCGTCTTCTACGGTTTTCCAAAAGGCACAGATAGTGGTTTGTGAAGATAGAAGGTAAAATAAATGCAACAAAATACAGGAAAAATATAAAAGTCTTCAAGGCACCTGCGACTTGAGGTCATCGTCTTGCTGGGAAACAAATCTTCCTTCAAGCATAAAGCCAAATCTACACAACAATGGCTTGAAAACAACAATGTTAATGTCCTGGAGTGGCCAAGTTACAGTCCAGATCTCAATTCAATTAAGAATTTACAGGTGTATTTGAAAAAGACTGTCTACTCAAAGTCTTTATTAAACCTGACTGAGCTTGAACAGGAAAAGAAACATTGTTGTGGCCATACAGTTTCTGTCAATGGTGCATCACCAATACGTTGTGGTGAATACTGATGGAAAACATTATTTAATGTTAATTTTAAATGCTAGTGTTGGTCTTGAATGCTGATTGGTTGATAGGCTTGCTGTATTTGTGATAAAGCACATCTATGATCTCATTGAGCTACTAAATACTATACAGTATTTGTTGCAAAACAACAGTCTGTTGTATATGTTAGGGCTATAGGTTTTAATGAAGATTAGCTTTTAATTAAGATTTTAAACACAAAAATAAATTTGAATGCACACTTGTGTCCAAAGATTTTAACCACATAAAACGGTAACCGTTTTATGTGGTTCCACTAAAATCCTTTGTAGTGTAACTTATTCTTTGGCTCCAAGGGAAAGGGGGTCCACCTATTAAAATGTGAATGCCCCGTGAATTTTATTGACAGCCATGCAAATACTGTAACACATTACACTTCCTGTAGGTCAAAATGGACCAACCTGAGTAGACCGTCATCTGTTCTTTTGAACGTACTGCACATCCATTGAGCTATGGCCAGTTACGGAAGCTGCAGGAAAGCTCAGCTTCAAAGTGAGCAGCATTCCCTGTATCTGGGTCAGGCTTCTGTCCTCAGCTCACCTCCATGGTTTGCTGTGCATTTGCATTCCACCAGACTCTCAAACAGATTTTCCCACCATCTCCAAAATGCGGCGCACGTATACGCAAAATGCAATGGAACGTACATAAGCTTATGTGACTGTCTGCTGTGCTGGGTTTACATCTGAAATATTTTTATCACTGCTTGACTTGAGGCCGACAAACCAGTTTTTAAAAAGGACAGTAAAAAGCTTAATAAACTATAATAAAAAAAAACTTCATTTAACGCAATCATTGCAAATGAAATGCAGTCATAGTGTGACCACATCCAAACTGTCATCAGAATGTAAGGAACAAGAAATGTAATCTGACATCAAAATCAAAACTTCAAACATCACCTGTTGCTTATGGCTTTGTTCACAGTGGTATCAATATCACAACCCTTAGGTGTCCTCAGTAAAGGGTGGCAAGACTTCTTGTCTTGGCTGATGTTACACAATACGTCTTAGGTGATTATAACCTGAGTGAAATAATTTTGTTTGAATATTATATTTTCAATTGGGTTCGTCTGTTCTTTGTTTGAAGCAGCATGCCATGGCTTGTCTCACAGTTTATTTTGAAAAGCAAGATTGTCCCACTTTTGCAGAAATAGGTGGTTTATGTGGTTGGAAAAGAATAATTGTGAGGGGGTTTAGTTTGAGAATTGGAACTGTTCGTTTTGTGGCCTACACTTCTTATATACACATATATATACATATATACATATACAAACACACACACACACACATATATATATATATATATATATATACACACACACACACACACACATATATACATATATACATGTTTATCCAAACAAAAGTAGTTTGTATGAAGTTTATATATGTTGTATGTTATATATATATTGTATGAAGTATCTTTAGATAGACTACTGTCAAAGTTCTCTTAATATCTATTTTCATATTGTTTTTAAAAAATATCCTCACTTTACAGCATTTTGAAACGGTGAGTTTTCACAGTTCTGTAGTTTTGAGCATCTTAAAAAAATATATATATAAAGATACAGTTCTTATGGATATTATTATGGTTTGTAGGCTAAAACTATTTTGTGAAATGATATTAAGAAACATGTTAAGTTTTAATCAAGCTTATTTTACCCTATTTATAATAAGTGTAAAATATTAAAACATAAGCAGTGATGAAAGTTGAGTAACTCATCATGATGTAATCCATAGCATGTACTGTAAATGACAAAAGGAATAATTTGTTATTTTACAAAAAGCGGCCAAAAGTGAAATAACTTCAGTTCATGTACTGTACACAGGGCTGTGTTGGCAGTGTAGGCCTGAAAAGAGGCTTAGTTACATCTTGACTGGTACATAACTCGGCTGATAGAGCATCAGGGTCCACAGAACACATACTGATAAAATGTGTCTTAAATGCAGTATTGCTTTGAGTAAAGTGTCTGCCAAATGTGTAAATGTAAATCGATGA
The DNA here is from genome assembly GCA_036877625.1 of Ambastaia sidthimunki. Taxonomy (NCBI): domain Eukaryota; kingdom Metazoa; phylum Chordata; class Actinopteri; order Cypriniformes; family Botiidae; genus Ambastaia; species Ambastaia sidthimunki. The sequence goes on from JAZGTK010005071.1 coordinate 6,949, forward strand.
TTTGGACCACATATTGGAAAAAGGTTGATCACACATGACAGGATATGGGCTGACTGAGGGCAGAGCTGTAACATTAACACATGCAGGTAAAAGTACAAATCAGCAATAATTTCAAATTGAGAAAATCCGTAGTCCTACTTTCTGAAATGCATTGAATATAAGTAATATTTAAATGGTACATTATCTTCCAGAGCTTTTTCCCCAAAATACTGTTAGCAATGTTTGTATAACATTGTAGTTGTTGACCAATAAAATGAGAAACCAAATAGACTTGTTTGTGTCTTTCAGTTAAATGTAAATTCATGTTCATTTTCCCTTTCACATTTGAAGTCTTGGAAAGACTTGTTTGGAAAGTCATGAAAACATGGAAAGTCATGTTTTATTCATAATACAAATTCATGTTTTCTGCCACTAATAGGTGTATAGTAATCTCAGCTCTGTTTAACATATTTGACCATATTTAAATTTGTTTCACAGAAGATCGCTTGCGACAAACAATATGTGTTCTGGTTTGGAAAACATTTACAACCCAGTCATTAAATAAAGTTACGATAATGTTACTTGCAAGTTGTTCATTTAAGCATTTATTGTCTGTTCCAATACTCCTCCATTATTCTTGCTTTTACTGCTTGCTCTGAGTATTATACACTATGAACATACTTTACTCTAGGGTCAAGTTATGAAGTACGCAATATTTAACTTTGTACTCTCTTGTAATGTCAGCATAAATAATATTTTTTCCTTCTAAATGAGACACAACGGCTTCTCCCCATTAAATAAGAACAGACACGGTCTCCTACCTTTTTAAAACTATCTTCTCTCTTAATCCAATACATTTCTTTTGCTTGTTTTTATCCAGTATATTGCTGTTCTTGAACCTATAACAACATTTTAACACATACCGAAGTTCTTGGAGTTAGGGATTTGTAATAAGAAAAACTAAACATTGTTTTGGGCCATATCCTTTGTATTTTAGACATTTCAGTGTGGCCTTTGTAGAATAAGGCATTATTCCACTGTTGGCCGTTTCTTTTGTCGTGAGTTTGACATGGTTGGACTCCACAAAGTTTACCTTGGTTTGGCCAAACAGGATATAGTGCTGGGTCTTGCTTGCATCTTTGTTAAACAACATTTCTATCAGCCAATCAGATGTTAGGACTAGAGTTAAGGTTAGGGCTACGTTTCTTGACAGGAATAATGTTCCAGTACCAACAAAAGATGTTGATCCAGGAACACATTATGCTTGGCAAAATAAAGGTCGCTGGTGCAGAAAAAAGAATCTCAGCACCTAATTGGTCATTTGAATGGGACTTTCTCTGAAGTAATTAGAGGCTGCACAACTCTACATCAACTACTGATGAAGCGAGCCGTCCTCTGGGTTCTATCTCATTTTGTTCTTTCACTCCCTGTCTCAGACATACACAAGCACATTTTAGGGTCTTGGCTGCTTATCAACAGTACTAACACACCTCTAATCTGCATTACAGAGTACATTGTGCTGCCTCACAAACTGTAAATTAACCAGATCTGACACTTTCTGGTACTTGATATGAGAGTGTGCTAGACTGTTCCCTGTCTTTGGGGGCTTACAGACTAGAGTAAGCTCTGTTTGGCCATATAATACTATAATGTGTTTTGAGGGAGTGGAATAAGAGAAGTTAGCTTAAAATCAAGCAGGTATGAATTGGAACTCAAAAACAGGAATGGACCCACCTTTCTGAAATTGTCGTTGGTCAATAGATGCTTGCATCAATGGTCATCACTGGCTGTCATTGGTTTACAGATTCTTGCATCAGAGCATTCTAAAAGTTTCAGTTTGCATGACAAACAAAGCATTTTTCTCCATATTAACGGATTTGCAGTTTCTCTCACACAATGTAAACTTTATTGCGTAGGCGCCCCAACCCCAATCGTCTGTTCTTCTGTAGGTCTTAATTATTAAAGCATGGGAAAGTAGAAAACCACACGTTTTAATTTCCGCTTTGGCTACCAAATCCATTTATGCGGGCATAAATGAGGACCAACAGACCCCATTCCAATAAACTGTGTTGATAAATCAGTTGCTTTCACCATCACCCTTTCTCACATTTGTTGTTGCTACAACACAACTTTCTTTTTTCAATCCATTATTCCCTCTTTCCCCTCTCCATCTCAGTTTGACTTTTATCACACTCTCCAAACCCAGGCCTTCTTTCCTTTTTGCCAACTACATGGCTGAATAGAAGCCCACCTGTGTAAACATTAGGTAGATCCTGTCTGCGCTATGGCCTCTTGGATACATTTAGCCATTTTTGTTTTCTTGGGCACGTCGACTCAAGGAAGTTTGCTTGATGGAGGGGCTTCCCTGCTTGTCCCATGAGCAACATTTGTTTTGTTCCTTTTCTACTTTCAGATATACTTGCTGCATTGACTATTGTTACTTCATAGTCTTCACGGTTCCCTCCAATGAATGTTGACGTTCATTTGAATAAGTATGATATATGTCCAACACTTTCCTTCAGTGTCTGTAGTTGCACCCAATCAAAATCCACTTTATGTTGGAGCCAGATTGGCTCAAACCTTAACTGCCTGATCCATCTATAGAAGTGCATATTTAAGTCTTTTCCCCACAAATCTCATCAATAAATGACAGATTCTTTCATGAATTTATACGTATTTCTGGAATTGGCTGATGATGAGAGGCTATGTGTTCTTTTAATACCTGTAATGTTGGATAGATTTTCAGTATAGAAGTCCATATGTTCGGCTGATTCCACTAATCTCAGAGGGTTTTAAGCAAACCCTTCCATCGTCAAATTAGCTTCAGCCTGGCACATCTGAAGATGGACAGCCTTAAAGTATGTAACAATATCAAATGATGTTTCGACAGTCAAGGAAAACCAGTGCTTCCTCACTCAGCACACCTTAAACTCACTCAGCACACTATTTCACCAATAGTTCTGCATACAGCTGTACTCCAGTCCTCTATAAAGATCAAGCATTGTGCCAAAACACACACTTGCTGGCTCAGACAAAATCATCCTAGTTTCTTGTTCGGTAGCGAGAGGTGAGAAGCTGTGAAGCACTTGATCAGGCTGAGGTTGGAGTTACTAAAGGTTCTTCATTCCCAAATGAATTGACCTTAGATCAACACAGGACTCTCTAAGCCATTTGTACTGTCGTCTGTTTTAAAACAGAAGGCCCAAGAATGTGTGTGGTAAAGTGGATGTTTAAACAGTATAGCCTGACCTCAGGCTTTTGTTTGGGACTTGCAGGCCCTTCAAGATGTAATAGGAAGTATCGGTTGCTGTCTTGGGAAACCAAGGGTTGTATGTCCAAAAAACTAAGCCAGGATAATTTTAAAACAAACTCAGGGGTTTATAATCAAAAGGCTTGCCTTTGTTTCTTAAAATATGTTTTTATATGTATTCCACTAACATATTATATGTTTGTTTTGTATACATTTTTAATGTTTTTTTAATAATTTTAAGATGTTGTGTTAAATATATTTTTTATATTCATTATAAGCATGTATCATGTTTTTAAATTTATTGTAGACACATCCAAATTTTGGATTGCATTTTCTACTGGGCAAATATTTAAGCATTCCTCACTTGGAGTTGGAACCCTGACAGATCACTGCTGCATTGATTTTAGCATCCATGCTTGTTTTTTATTTCCAGACCTAAGACTGGCTGACATGAGTAATAACAACAAACAGACATGTGTTCTCTATTTTCTATTTGTTCATTTTCTTTTTAAGTTATGCTAGAGTTAAATGCCAGGTGTCAGATGACCATGCTTTATTACCAAATAAAAATTTTAGCTTTTTGCTCTTCAGCTAACATATTTTCATTGTTTTATTACAGCTTGGGCCATACAAGAGTGTTCAAACCATAAAAATATTTTTTAGACCCTGAGTACACATGGGTGTAATAAATCTTCAAATCAGAGTTATTTAGAAATATATATTTTTAGGGCGAAATGTACAAGTTTAAAAAGACGAAGGAGAGAGCAATTTCATATAACAGCAAAATTGCTTTCTGCAAGTTGGTTATGATACAATACAGAATTTCATGTTAGTTATTGTAACTAATGTTAACAAATGAAACCTTTTTGTAAATGTTTCATATGTGAATTTTTTAAAACAAAATTCTTTTTCTAGAAAATTACATTAAACATTTCAACATTGTTTTTTAATCTTTTGCTTTATCATTTATATAATATTTATATATATAATATGTTAGGATGGTTATGAATTATGGAAAATTATTATTATTTTTTTTAATTAACAAGCCATCTTAGAGGAGGCATGTTAAAGGCATTGTGTGACTTGTTGTTTTTTCACAAAAAAACGTGCTCACATGATTGACCCCAAGTACAGATAAACTCTTCTACTCCCTTAAGGGCAGACTCCTCTTTATTGATATTTATAACGCTGGGGTATAAACTCAAACACAGATTAAGACATTTCCTAAATTCAATGCCACTTGCACTTTTTAGTTTTTCCTTCTACCAACACAAGCTATTTGACGAGGCTAATATCCTTTGCATGTGCCGTCAAAGCTGAGGAAATGAGCTAAAATCAAACGTGGAGACATACAAGCTCACAGGCCTGGAAAATTTCCCATTCACTTTCATCTGAAGCAGTATGGTGAACACTTCCTGTGACCCGTGCTTAGCCGTGTGTGTCAGGCTTCCAGCCTGGAGATAAGCCATCGTCATTAGAGAGCGTATAGATGCAATCAAAGCCTCACAGACGTACGAATGAGGATCGCTGGAGGTGGCTGCTTCTAATTTAGCTTCCTGGAGACTGTGAGGGTGATATCTATCAAAGTAAGAAGACAAGATTGTTGTGTCCTTTTTGTTTTGTTTGGCACAAAATGAGATCCAAATGTGCTGTCCTGTTGGAGCAGTGACTAAAAAGACGGTATTCAATGTCCCTTTTGGCTTTTCTTTCGAATCTCTGTTTTATATGATCATATAAAGTGCTGACAAGCTGCCTTTATGTATTTTTTATTATATACATCTTTAAGGCTCCCAGGAGAGTGTGCATTAATCCTTTAATATAAGCTGCCTTAATATCAAAAGATACGTGAAAGTCGGTTTGACACTTGTATGGAAAAGAGATAAAAGCAAGATGAGAAAGAGGCAGACTTTGAAGACGAGGAAATGGATGTTTTCGCCTGGGTAATGGTAGCCTAAGCCACAAAAACACGATGTTCTCATCACAACGTTACTGTATCTTTTAATCAGGGCCTGTGACAACAAAAATGGAAGAAATAACAGGATGCATAAGCAAACTGACTTTCAACATAAAAGAGCATTTGATACCAGTGCTGGACGCTTTGGCTCATAGTAAAGCCCAGACTGGACCAATGCAGCTTATGCCCAAACCCTAAAAACACCTGGCAGGTCAACATCCAGAACACTTTGAACATATGTATTCATAACACATTGTATTCATACGGTTGCAATTAGATGTAACAGGAGCTTAAGTGGACCATCTGTAAGAAATATAATGAGGCTGGTTTAGACAAGCATTTGTATCAGATTCCAACTTGGATTACAGTGCAATCACAGTTGTATACTATTGTAAATGTGATTCAGTGTGTCTATTAGAGTGACACATTTATGGGGAAGGAAAAATGGGAGTGGGGTCTCTTGAAATCCTGCACTGTCTTTTATACCTAAATATAATGTTTATATGCTAATATAAGTCTGTGTGAGATCTATGAATATGTTATCTGTCATCTCAATACGTTTAAAGACTTAACATCTAAAGAGTTAATTTATGACATATGAACATCATTATCAATATCATACATTTCAGGCCTAGGTGAAGGGTTTGATTTGTTTTGGCTGAAGGTTCTATATAAAATATTGTCTGAGAAAACTAGTAATGCCTCATGTTTTTATTTCATTGTCTATTAATTAGTTTAACTTGCCATAATCAACCAGAACCTCAAACTTGTCTAATCAGTTTGATACTTTGAATGAATAAAATAATAAAATCTGTGTTTAGTACAGCTCCTCTGTGAAGCAGGAGGGCACATCTGGACTATATTAAGTTTTCATTCCAATAATTGATGGTCTCAGAGCCTTTAGTTAAATAGGCCCTGGCTAAATACAGTTTAGTGTGGCATGGTATTCCACACATGACCTGTGATAATTCACTTTTCTGATACTTGAATCATTGAAAATAGTCATTGAAAAAGCATTGAAAACATCAATTAAATCATTGAAGACAATGAAAAAGGAGAGTGTTTTAAGTACACATAGGAGATTTAACTTGAAAATTCACTGCCAAAAGACATAAACAATGTTGTATATCAACAGGAATTTTTGGGGTTCATGGATTTTCAAGTGAACCAATAGCTAGACCTCTTACAAAGAGGAAGTCGTATAGATTCTGTTTAGAAAATAATGACATTTGTTTCCCTTATTTGGCACCGAAGCCAACCAGTACACAGAACTCCATGAGAAATGTACAATGTGTCAGATATCTTTTTACCAGAGTTGTTTGAAATACATTTGCACTTTTGTGCAAATATTTGCATTTGTCATATACAGTATTTTGTGATTTCAATCACAGTAAAGCAACATTAACAATGTTCTCCATAGTTAAACATGATGATTAATCACTGTTACACTATTGCTCATTTTTAGAGCCTGGATAATATAAACTGTGTGTCTTGCTTTTTTCCTATTTTGATGAATAATAGGCTTTCTTTTGTGATGTTGGTGGTATTTGTATAGGGAACTTCGGTGAACTGCTAAATGATCAGATGTAGAACTGTTATATCCAGCAGTTATAGTAGTCTAGCATTGAAGTAGTAATTTTAATGTTGTCTGCTTGTCTTTGGTGCAGGTTGACACCATTGATTTCTTCTGTTGCCGGTTACAGGGCAGGCAGTAGTTTAGCTAATTGTTTCTTCATGTACTCTCCTGAACCAAATTTCCCATATCATATTCTCTGTGTTACAAGTCATGCATTTGATCTAAATTAGTTTCAGACTGTCCTTCATTTCTGGAGCCACTGTTTATCTGTGTTATGTGTAATTGCAATTACATTGTTAGAAAAGAACGTACAAAGTTCCATCCCACATCTTGTGGATGTTTACATTTAAATATGAAAAGTCAAGAAGAATCCTGAAAATACAATAAAGTTTACTAGGCAGTTAAAGTTATAGATTTTGTTTCTGCATAAATTAACTGCCGCACCTAAATGTTATGAGAGACCAATTACAATTTAATATGCAAATGAATGCAGGAATAAAGCCCAGTCTAAAATCAGTATGTAAATATTACAATGTCAGAAGTGCTGTCAGATGCATTAATTTGGCAAATTTCCTAAAGTAAAATTGCACGGAGAGCTGGAAGTATGTGCGTAAGTGTTTGTTTTTCAAGCTAAATTAATTACACTAACTTTTAGAAAAACAAAGAATGCATAAAATATTTAAGGAATATCAGTACAGATTCACAGTGCAAACATTAAAAATAGCTATTACATTACACAACAAATGTTCCTTATGATATACAGCCGGTAACAATCAAAACTTCATCTTCTAAATCCCCCTGCACAAGTCTTAAAGCAGTATAACATTCACATACCATTCACTAGTGCTTTCCCTTGACAACGTGTTACCTGAAGGCTACTTGTAATAGCTCCTGCCTCCTGCAATCCATAGGCAGCATGTGATAGCTTTAACTTTAATGTCAGGTTGCTTATGCACTGCATTGACTGTCATAAAACGGAAGGTGCAAGCATAATAAATTCTGATGGACCAAAAATAACACATGTATGATGTTTAAATTAAAGCCATCGATCAACGTTTGAGCCTTATTATTTTTTTATTACTCCTACGCCACCACAGTGTTGCCAACTGCTGTCTCTTGAAGCAAGGAGGGGCTGGGGGGGGAGAAACGTTCACTGGATAAAAGAAGGCCTCGGAGGCAGCCATTAAACGTGAGAGAAACACAAATAAACAGGCTTTTTACAGCACACAGACACAGTAGTCTGGTTTAAACCACACTGCTGGGGCAACAGGGCACACATATGGAGCTGCTGTGCCAGTCACTCGCTGGCACATGGGCCTTTATTGCTCAGCACCACGAGAGTTTAACACACAGTTGCAGGCTTCAGGCTTTAGATTTGGTGTCCACATGTCTCGCAAAACTCTGAAATCACTTTGTGGTCCTGCCAATTTCGTTTGATTGTTTAGTGCCGTCCGCAGAGCAGACGGAAGCCACTGTCAGAATTAATATTTAGTTATGATTAAGTTGCACATTTATGACTGTCGGGTACAAAGGCTTCTGATTTTGAGGTTTGTTTGAGGTTAAAGCCACTTTACAGTTCAGAGAGACATAATTGTAACCTTGTGGTTATGACAGATTTTTTTATCATGGGAATGCGGAGTGATGAAAAATCTGTTGAATTCCAACATACTTTAGTATTTTCTTTTTCTCATTGACACTCGGTAGCAGGAAACATAGTTCATAAGTAGTAGTTCAACCAAAATAAAAATTCTGTCAATACAACAAAAATATATATTGAAAATAAAAACTGTGTATATATATATTTGTTTGAAAAAAATATATATTTGAAAAAAGTAGTTAATGTGTAGTATAATAGTATACCCCAAATTATCTGAAACCATACAATTGCTTTTTAGTAGAAAAAAAGAAATTTAAGTTGAAGGAAAGATTTGCAGATTTGCATTTCTTATATACAAACACACACACACACACACATCCATATATATTTATATATGTGTGTGTGTGTGTGTGTGTGTGTGTGTCTGTGTTTGGATAAAATGGGCAACTTTTTAATAAAAACTGTGGAGTAAAAACTGATGTACATTATCTTCAAGAAGCAGAATTGATTTATCTTCTCAGAATATTCTCAGTGTTTGAATTCGATTTGTTCTGTGTCCATACTTATCACTCATCAACACCTCTGGTCACATCATTGTTCATTATCTCCTCAAGCTCAGTTCATGAGTGTTAATGACTGAGAAACTCCGGCAGATGAGAGAAGGTGTCATCTCACTCTCGCATGTTTCTCTGTACTCACTGATTTGTCATGAGAGTTTTGTCATTAGAACTTCTGACGTCACTCAGGTCACCATATTCTACAGCAAAGTCACACTGACCAAATAATTCATGAAGCAAATGCTATAAGTTGCTCAGCCAGCTCCTCCAAATCTAAAAAGGGAGGATGTGGCAAGGAATCTCTCTCCCGCGTGGAGCACAAGCATAGACGAATCAACTTTCCAGCCATTCGTCTTTTGAACTGTGACAGACTTGCATCTGTTGTTTAAATAATTTTTGACTCAGCATGATTTTTTAGTTATCTGTGTGTGTGTGAGCATGTGATTAATGATTATATGATTTATGGCATGTTTTGGATTTGTTTACTGTGAGCTGGTAAAACAGCTTGTTTCTTTTCTTTGCCAGCCAACCCAGTGCTTTTGAGATTTCATGTGCAATGAATCAGTCTCTGCCATCATTCGACTATTAACACGTTCACACATTGTAATTATAGATGAAGTCGGTTTACAAACTTGCCAGTGTCGGAAAAGCTTCTTTGTAACTGTAGCTTGCCAAGCTTCAAAATACTCATTATTTAAACTACTCAAGCTACTCAAACGTAGTTATCACTACAAGCTATTAACCTTTACTCACAAGGTAATATCTTTTTAAATGTGTTTAATATGCTGAGCAGTGCCACATATGTCAATTGTTTTATGAATCAGTTCAAAGTAAATCAATTCACTAGATCAAATGAATCATTTCAGTAGAATAAATAACTTCCAATGCTACATATTGGAGAGAGAGAGAGAGAGAGAGGATAGTTTATTGTAGGTAATCATGTGTAATTATTTTCTTAGCTGGCTTGGCTGTGAGTTTGGAACAGTGACGCAGCACCATGTTTAAATATTTTCTTAGCTAGCTTGGCTGTGACTCTGAAACACTGACGCAGCATTTTGTCTCCATGCTCTCTTGTTGTTCTCTTGTTGTGCCAGTTATAATGTTCTACATGTATCTCCATGAATTTATCATTTAATAAGTGGGATCAAGTGTAATAAGTGGGATCATATAAAGTAATGCAGACATTAGCACACATAAATAATGCCTTACTACTGCTGATTAAACCTTGTTGAAAGGCTGTTTGGCTTGTTTCTTACATCGGTCATAGTGTCGCCATCATCAGACTGGGACTATGGAGAACCCGTCTGTTTTTCTTCCCTGAACGGAATGATTCTCTAGCTAGCGGGATCCATTACTAAGGTTTTCCCTGGAAAACACATCATCATTATCTCTCTCTGTCTGTCTCGTCTGTTTTGACTCTATGGTTTCCCTTATTATCTGCCTTCTATTAGCATTTTCATTTGTTCCAGCTCTTACACAGACCCCACTGCGTCACTGCGTTTGTTCTCCGAATCTTTTTGCCAATCAAGATTCAAACACTGTACAAAACAGCCCTCTGTTACTGCACATCTACTGCACTTCTTCAGTCTCAGTTGACCAATTTGCATTTCAAAGGCCGCATGAACATACAGCGGATGTGTTGGTGGATGCACATTGACTGAGGTAGAAGAATGTATGGCCGCTGGGCACGTGCTCAGAATTACATGGCCAAGAGCCCAAAGATTTGGCTTGGCTTAACTGTTCCCATATTACAGCTCTCAATGCGAAAAATGAACATAGATTTTCTTTATAGAGGTTCATCATAGAGGTTCTTTAAACCTCATGATGAATTTGATCTGATTGATTAAAGCCACTAACGGATTGTTTCCCCTTATTTTCCCTAGAGACAAAATTCACACGTGATAAAAAAAATATTTTGATCACGTCTTGAAACACTTGGTGTGACTTGCTCACCAACAGCTGATTAGCAGTCGCTGCAATGAATCTCAGCCTCCGAGTTCTGGCAGCATGTTCAGATGTTTGGACCTCATTCATGCAGTGTGACTGATCACATGAAGTCCATCTAATATAACTAACTAAAGCACTAATGGTATAATCAACAGGCCAGCTACAACTTATGTCAAAAAAATGTTAAATAATTGCCAAAGTTAATAAACATGTCCTTGTTTTTGCAGCATCATTTAGTTTTTGTGTCAATGAAAATGTAAGAACATAACACATAGTTGATGTTGGAACAGTTAGGCACAAAAGACCATTGATATCACATATCAGACACAACTGTTGATTAGGGCTTGTTTTTGTGTGTTGGTTTTGGCAAACCACCATTTAAAATTTTGTGTGTCAATGACATTGTCAGGACATGACATGGACTGATAATGTAAAAATTCCCAGTCAGTGGATCCAATCATAACCGAAGTCTTAGCTAATATGAATTTTGTATCGTCTGACGTTAATGATCACTGATGCCTGCGTTATCTTTTACCCAAGATCCCACTGGGATCTGACAAGCACAAGCGTAATCTGTAATTTCTGTTTAAATCGTTTGTACTCTGAAGTCATTCATGTGTAAATTGTACCAGAATGTAACTGAGGATGAATGGAGACAGAGTAAATGGTGCTCTAATCAGAAGCCAGGCAGCACTCTTATTACCCATGAATACATCATTCTGCACCCAGGCGGCCCTAAAAGAGTCACCGGAGCTGAGATGGTTATCACACGGCATGCGCCACACATCCAAACTGCCTCTAAATAAAGCATGACATCGTGCAGAGCTACTATCTTTCATATTCTGGAACTTTCCCCAGAAGGTTTAAAAAAGTACACAGAGTATTGGGGAGGAGTTAAGAAGAAAAAAGAAAGAGAGGCAGAGTACAGGGGTGTCATCCACGTCTGGTGGCCTGGACATCATCTTACGTAACTGTCTGGCTTCAGCTTACTGACATGCAAACCTATAGCATTAATGACACTAATACACTTTGACAGACTGCATAGACAAGCTTTGGATTCTGGTGGGACCAATGCTGGACATTTGGGTCTCACAAACACAATGGAACAGAAAAAACTTTTAACACTGTGTACTGAGGCACTGTGTCTATTTTTGTATACTCAAAAAGGAAAATTCTGTCATAATTTACTCATCTTTGTGTTGTTCCAAACCTGTATGATTATGTTTGTGACTTCTCTGAAGCACAGGAAGAATATTTGAAGAACATACTCGCTGCTCTTTTCCATGTGATATATAGTAAATATATAGTAAATAAGTAAAGCTCTAAAATAACAATAAATGAGTGTAAAAGTGGTTAATATACTGTACAAATAGACTATATAAACCAAATCATCAGTCTTTTTGTTCTGTGGATGGAAGACAATGGTGACAATAATTCGGAATGACGTTTGTTATAGAAGTATTCCTCATTGTGTGGTAATGACAGCATGAAGGGACACAGAAAAGTAAAAATAAAAAAGATTTTAAAAACACAATTGACGTAAGACATTAGTTTTATCTCATAAGGAATGTAATGACACAAACCATCACTCTTCTTAATTCTTACAGCTGTCGTTTCTGTTCAACCATGTTTTTCTTGGGTAAATTTAAAGCTGTCAAGTTAAAAGTCAGCTTTCAGAATTGCACATTCGTGGTCTTTGAGAAGACAGTAGCTTCAGTTTGTCTGTTTCCCCACTCACTGGCTAAAGAAAAGGATTCTTAAAAGCTGGCATGAATAATTGTCTTTGGCTCATGTTCTTTTGTCTCCATTCCCAGGTTGCACACAATGGCCTTGTTTTGGAAATGGACCACCCAACATCAGGAAGGATAGCTGTGCCAGGTTTGTATTGAATATGTTGTTGCTGGTGTGCAAAATATACGGTCCTTTTCTTCTGTTGCTTTAAAGCAGATATTCAGTGGTGAAACCGATAAGCTGTTCTTATATGTAAGAAATGCATCCAGTTCTTTAAAAAAAATGTTCCTCCAAAAGTAAAATTTTGTCATTATTTAATCACCATCATCATTTCAAACCTGTATGCTTGTGGAACACAAAAGGACACGTGTTTAAATCAGCTCCAAAACAATGATTGTTGATAATAACATTGTATTTCAAGTCTTGAATAAAGTATGATAGTTTTGTGTAAGAAACAGATTGAAGGCACATCTTGCCTGTGTTTATATCCAAATATACATGTGTCATGTTAGTGTGTTGTGTTTGGCTATTACACATGCAAGAACCAATGCTATTTTGCTGACAAAGACACCCATATCATTATTAAATCTGGATGAATGTTCTTTAAAGAAAAATAAGGGTAAGTAATAATGACAAAATTTCTATTTTCAGGGACAGTATTACTTTAACCTTTTTACACTTCAACTTGTGTATTACTTTTTTATACTATCTGTCCAACAATCACCCAGCAGCTGTCCCCAGACACTCGATGTCATGATACATTTCATCATCTTTAACACTGAAGATTTCAATGCCTCCCTTTGTGACTCTCCTGTTTTAAACAATGAAGGATAATTTATTTTGATGTTTTGTTTCTTATTCTAACTTTTTTGTTTATTCAATGTGGTAAAGCAGTTTCTCCATTAACATAAAAGACAGTCCATGTTCCTTCATCCTCAGTATGAGAGTCCCAGAGAGATGCTTTCTCTTGTCTTTCCATTTGATCATCTACAAATGTAAGACAAGCTGTCATTGGTCTTTAGAAAGGACAGGTCTGCGGTTTGGTGAGCTTTGCTCCTAGAAAAAATCTTGAATGGTGAATCAACATACTATAAAGGTTACATGCACATGTCGGTTGTTGACAACAAGTATACAGTAATTTTTCTTACAGTGAGTTCTTACAGTGAGTTTTCGTAGGATTACAGTAATAACGCTTCAAATGTCAGACCCTTGTGGACTTGCTCCAGACAGGTGGTTTTACTAACAGCGAATTTAGTTGCGGTTTTTAACTCTGTAAACACACAAATACACGCCACTTACGTCTACACCATCGACCAGCCCCTGCTAATGATGTATTCTTTGTCCCTTCAGACTGAAAAGCAAACACTGGCAGGAAACGTCTGCTAATAGTTTTGTCATGGCTAGTTGGTTAACCCTTCAGAAAATTTGCCTTGTGTCTGTGTGTACAATGGATTTGTTTACTGCTGCTTTAATATCTAACATAGCAGTATTTTTTTACAAACACCGCACAGTGATGGCTTTGAAAGAGCCATTCTCACCTCGCACATGTTTCAATCTTCCATGCGCGCACCAAAAATGCTCTTTGAATTATCGAATGAGGAGCTCAAGCAAATTCTGCATTGTTCCGCAACCACAAAAGAAATGTATTGTGCGTCAAACGACTCTGGAGAGATACTCAAGATAATCATTCCGGCCCTTTGATGGCAGCCAATTGTTGTTTATCATTTCATTGTTTGCACGTTTGTTGTCTCCATCCGAGCCAAATCAGGGATGATTGTGAAGAATGTCTGTGCAGAGCAGGGGCAGAAACCACAACAAACACCTTTTTCCATTCTGCGTCCCTGACCCATAATGTCACAAATATATAACACCACAACTCAACACTTGAGGCCTCTAATCTTCCACAGTAATTTACATAACACCAGACTGTCTATCCCACGTTTTCCCACTTTTTTCCACCACCAGCTGCACATGTGGACCGTTTCCCATTTTCTTGATGACTTTGTGTGAAGCAATGAAACATCTTGCATGATTGTTCAGTTCAGAGCTTGTACAATAACAGTTGGTACTTTGCTATTTATTCCCTTTATATCACCCCGTCCTTTTCCTATCAAATGTGCAGCTCTGAAGAACCAAAAATGAAGTTCCACACAACAACAACAAGGCGCAAAATTGGCCATTAGCAAAACTGGTAGTAGCAAGCGAGTATTACATAATGATGTCAAGAGTGCACACACTGCAGTTGAATAAGACCAAAATGGCTTTATTGAACAATTTGACAACAGCAATGGTTTATCAGATTACATAATCACTAAATTTACTAATGACCACAGAATACAATAAATAGACTCACAAGCGTGTGCAGGAATGCCTTTGACAATGGAACATGTATTAAAAACATTGTCTTTTTTTAAAGCCCCAGAGAGAACGCAGAGAGCTCAGTGGATGTTTTTGTGTGTTGATTGCAAGAGGCTGCCTCATTAACGACCCAGCTGAACAGTTTATTGTGAGGTACTTCCCTAAATAAACCCCTTCATTTAAACTAAAGGCCCTTGGCAGCAGCTTCTTGTTAGCTGAGTTTGTGGTTGCCTGTGATGCCCAAGTAAGGTGAAACTTTGATGATGTGAGAATTGTGTAAAACTGAACAATTTGTCCATCTTTAGAGTAGTTACAGCATGAACTAGTTCAATATTGTTTCATTCCCAAAGTTGTTGCTTATAGCTTGAATAAAAGTCAATTGAAATCATTACAAAATTGTTTCCTTGTAGAATAAACAATGCATAGAGATTATATTTTGAACACAACTAAACAATAATAGTAAGCGTCTGTTACAAATAAGATATGGACAATAGTTTAAAGTAATGACCAATTAAATTACCATCTCTAATCCTAGAATCAGAGCCAATTTTCCTATAGTTTCTGGCATGTAGTTTTATAGAGCTTTCAGTAAAATGACCCACCCCATTGCATTTCCCTCACTGCAGTAAGATTTGTTCTTTTTCTGACAGTGACAGGTTTGATGTGTTCCACGATAATACAACGACATTGATTTTTGCTGTTATCTAGAACATTATGAAACTGTCTGTGTATTCTGCAGGAACACATAAATGCCGATGCACATACTGTGTTCTTCAGCTGTCAAACCCAGAGAACTGTGAAGCAGTTTTAAATGCCACATGGAAACTTTGTGAAGTGTGAAAATACTGTGTTTTCTGATGTAGAATGACTTTTATGAATCATCATGTTTCCGTATACTGAGAAATGATGAAATATAGCTCAATGACATACAGAACAATGAATCACTAAACGTTTAGTTCTTTGAATATTAACCTGAAATTCAGTTATTCAGAAGCAGTTGTCTACAGAAATCACAGTTCGGCTCTTGCAATATCGCCTTCTTTTTCCTGATCAGGAAGTATTACACAGAGTTGTGCTATTTTGTATAACATGTATAATATATATATTTTCTTCTTTTTTTGTTTACAAAAACCTGTTTTGTACAAGAACCAATGAACATCAATTAATGCACATTAACTGCAGTCATTACTTAAAATGTATTTCACTAAGTCTTTTCCCTAGTATATTCTGTTT
>JAZGTK010005072.1:0-23128 GCA_036877625.1 Ambastaia sidthimunki
AAGTATCTGATCTTCTGTGAATTTATATCAGAACAAACACAATAACGCCAAGATGAAACGTGTTGCTCAATAAATATTTCTCTTGCCTCTCCAATTTCTGATCCAGACTTATCCTGAACCATCTCAAGATTAAGAATTGATCCCAACGTCTAAAAAGATAAAATAAGAAATAAGTCTCTTTAGTTTCTGTTTGTCTCAACATACATAAATGCGTGTTGAATTAAGTTTTATGTGATACCTTATCTTTGGTGAAGCCCCCGGATCCTTCTTTGCCCCCCGAGTCCAACTATAAATACAACAGTACACGCAAAAGGTCACCTGGATGTTTATTTGTACAGATTATGGACTTTGAATCTGACATATATGCATGTTAATGCATATTATTAATTTTATAAATGTTATGCATGACAAAATACTAAAGTGAAACCTCTAAATGTTACAACAAAAGACAAATGCATTTTATTTTAAAGTCTGGTTTGGTTATTATCACCTCTTTCTCCATGTACTTCACAAACTCAGCTTGTCTGGTGTGTCCTAGCGGTTGTGTCTTCACCTCACTTCGCTTTTCCAGTCGAGTTTTGAATTCTTCTGGTTTTGAACTGATGTTATATTTTAAAACACACATCAGATGAGAGATGGTTTGACCCACAATATCACATCACGTATAAACTCCATCAGCGTTTGACGGCTACTCACCTGCGCAATTTCTTGATCTTCTCCTCATATTTACTATAATAAGGATTTTCCTCTAATTCCGGGTCTTTCCTGACCGAAAACGCTCTGAAATGGGATGGCACAAGTCCTGGTATAAGAGGTCGGATGCCGGTTGCTCTGACCGCCAACATCCCACGATACAAACATGACATTTGTACCATGGCCGCCGCCATCTTTTCTCCGTCCCACATCTGTATGTGTCCGGACGGAAACAGGCGGAACTAAGTTCATTTTGTGAAAAGATGAGTAAGATTTTAGACTTTTTATTTATGTATTTCATGACATCAGGTCAGTTGAAACATAACTTTATTATTTAAACATCACACATGTTAGCCAAGTAAAGAAAGTGATTTCACTATGTAACATTTACAGAAGATTATGTAAAAACATTGCAATTTGTATTACTGCAAAAATTATATACGCCCAAAACCTTAACATTACTTTATACTTCACTTATAATAACAGTATAAATCTATCATGCAAAAAAATGGGGGGAAAAGTTTGGTTTCTTTTCCGACCGTATGAACTTGTAAGGAAAGCATCTCCAAAAAAAGATGATTATATTTTATATTATTAATAATAAAGATGCTCTTTATTGAAAGTAGATTACAATAGAAGCTATTGTGTTCAGGTGTCAACTATAGTTATTGGTAAATTTATGTGCAGTGTATACATGTCACAACTCAGAGATATATTTGTTTATTATAAGTTTTATTGGATACATTATAATCACAACAGAAACCATGTCAATGTCATTTGAATTTATTTATAATTATTTAAATGTATTTTAAATCATAATATAAAAAGACCTTTATAAATAAAATGTTTTAACTGATTTGTGCAGATGCCGAACAAATGTATCTGTGTTCTGGTCCATCAGTGCAGCTTTTTGGAAGCCATATCTTCTGGTTTCGAGCCAAAATGCAGCTGTTAGGATTTTGATGGTGGGTCAGTCTTTCTTTCTTGAGTTTTGAGAAAGTCAGAGGTCTTCCGTCAGTCCAGGACCACCGATCTGAGCTACCCGTCAGCCCTGGAGAGATCACAACAGTATTCTTACATACGGATAAAGATTTAGTTTATATTTAGGCCTTTATAAATCACAGTACAGTGATGTTTCAGATGGTAACAGTAGCTACATAACAGTAGTAATCATACAGTAATACTGAAGGATTACTGTATTCATACTGTATATCACTGTAGTTACATGTACAGCAAGACATGTCAAAGAATACAGAATTTATGCAGGTCCAAGAACATGATAATTTTTGGTATATTTGTGTATATATAGTATTTTATACACAAATATCATTTAAACATTTAAATAAAAATGTAAATTTTTTACAAATATAAATTTTATTTTTTTTATGTTTGGTACTTTTATTTTGAAAATGTGGTGTCTTATTTTGAACTCTTACCAATCCAGAACGCTTGCTTTCCAGCAAACTTCCACATCCACTTCATGTCAGTTTTTGAGTGCACACTTGTCAAGTTGGCATCAAGTCTGAATTTGGAACAAAAAATGAGTGGAAAGTGTGGGAAGTGTGTGTAGTATGTATAGTATATGAACGTATACACACACACACACAGATATATATGTATGTATATGTATCTCTCCTAAACAAAAGGTGTAACATACAGCATGCAGGCGTGTTGTGCGCTGCTCCAGCTAGCGACACCAGGCCCCAAAATATAGCAGTTTCTCCTGTGGTGAGTCCAGCCGCTGGGACAGCTGATACTCACAGACTTCTGGGACTTTGAGACAATAATTATAACATATATTATAACATAAGAGTCTATAACAATATGTTATTAATAATACGAGTATTAAAATTTAACAGTACACCGTAGAAAAAAACTAAAACTAAAGTAAACTAAAAAGTAAAATAAAAGAAAACAACTGTAATAAAAATTTGCAGGTTTTTCATGTTTACATTTATTCAGAATGTGTGTTCCCTGGGAATCGAACCCACAACCTTTCGCTACAAGAACACTGGTTGAATGTTAATTTACATTAGACATTTGAAACTTACAGTCTGTTTTAATAATTTAATAAAAATCATTTATCATACCTGAGATGCTCAAATTCTCATTTACGCCACACATTTGAAGTCTTTTGAGGGTTATGAAGCAATCATACCTTGTGTTGTCTCATTCCTGAATTCATCCCAAATGAAGCCGAGTCTCTCTGAGGAATCTCTGCTGATTCGGGGTCTGCAGAAGAACCAGACCACGTCCAGATGGGGGTGACCTCCAGTTCGGAGTGAACACGAGGGGCTGACGACTTTTCCTCTTGTCTCACTGGGAAAAGCCCATGAAACTACAGAAAAAGACGGAGAGGATAAGTCAAACTGCTTGCCTAAAAGAAAAGTTCAGTTATTATTTATTTACATTTTAGAAACCAGGGTGTACAATTTAACAGTATGTGTGATTAAGTTTTGCATGAACATTGTTTCTTATCAACAGAAAAAAACTTAAGTTTTAACATAAAAATGCGTAAACAATGAAGCTGGATTAACAGAAAGATCTGGTTATATCTAAGGAATACATCCTAAAAAACATGAAAAATAGCTAAAGAAGGTTGTAGAAAACCAACCCTCCAAACTCTTTCTTGATGTCTGCTGTCCACGTCTGGTTGATGTACCTAAAATGACAAACAAATATCAGTGAAAAGTGTTTTTACATAACACACTAGATAGTAAATGAAGTTAATGTCATATGTGAGGTGGCCGGACTCACTCTGTGTCTGTTTCTACCCAGAATTCTCAGCTGTCTCTGGCCTGGATTGTGATCCTGAAATTGTCCCCCACTGTGATAGTTGAAGTTGGTCCGATATGGGACATCTCCTCTCTGTGGATAGTTCTCAGAGAAGATCCTGGTCAGTGGGTCTGGAGTGTATTCCTCAAGCTGTGGTGGCTCAGGTTCCTGAACATTTGGTGGGATCAGGAATGGATGTTCTGTCTCATCTTCTTCAACAATAAGATCCTCTGGATTACACCTGCCTGGAGGATGGAAACAGTCTTAGATGATGTATGTCAGAAACACTGTGGATATGTAGAGCTGAAGGTCAGATTGTACCATTTCTAGGATCCACAATTTCTATGGTGGCCTTGTTCCTCTGTCCCAGCACTGCATTTTTTGGAGCCTTCAAAACCACCTCAAATTTCTCATGGCTCTCCTCCAAGCCATCATCTTTGAGATGAATGTTCCACATTTTCACGTGTACACCTAATGCAAAGTAGACATACGATATATCTCAATCAAACATCAAAGCAAATTGAAGAAGCAGATGTTTGAGATGATAAACACCTGGATCAAACTGTATAAGACTGGCGGAACTGTGAGTGAAGTCCTTTCCAACTTTGGCTGTGCCTTCCTCCACCTGTAGAATATAACACTGTTGATCTCCATCTGTGTGAAACATCAATACCGTAAAAAAACAGTAAACCTCACCTGTATGCCCACGTAGGCTGGATCTATGCTGTTCCCACCGCGTACCACCTGTACACCCAGAGTTCCTGCGTTCTCACAAACTCGGTAACAGGAAGCAGACAGCTCCACACGGGACCACCGGAATTCCATCCTGTGTTGGCAGTTAGAAAAAGCCAAAATCACACTGAGCATGAGATTATCCTTTCCTGCATCTCAAAACAAACCAGAAAACTTTTAAAAAGCATGTCACTCTGTCTACATTTTTATTAGTAATGTAGGTTTTATTAGTAGAAGTAGTATCTTAAAGGTGCAGTACATATTTGTTTTGCATGTATATCATTGGGCAATATGACGGTTTTCTTTACACTGTCACCAGCTGGTGAAACAAAAGATTTACTCACATTGCTACTCTAATTACAGACAACTACCCTAAACATTGCTGTCCCATGACAAATGCAACTTACCCAAAAAAAATTAAGTGGACACATTCCACATACGCTTTTAAAATTTAAGGCTCTTAAAAGGTTCTTCAAGACGATTCCATAGAAGAACCATTTTGGATACCACAAAGGACCATTTAGTCAAATGTTCTTAAAAGAACTATAGACTTAAGAACTTTTCTCCACTACAGGAACCTTTTGTGAGACGGTGAGAAGGTTCTACAGATGTTAAAGGCTCTTTATGAAACAATTCAGCCAAAATGGTTCTTCTATGGCATCGTGAAGCACCTTTTGAAGAGTGTAGATTAAAATATATTTCTACGCTGATTATCCACAGAATAAGGAGACGTACACGTCAGGTAGCATTGTGTTTCCCGCAGGGTCTGTGACCTGGAACTCAAAGCTGTCTGCCGTCACGTCTACATCAGCAGGTATGACGTAGCGCACAGCCTTCTGGTTTACGTCTCTCTGGGTAAAGCGTCCCTTGATGTAGGCACCTACAAACCAACAACAAAAACGTCACTTTGTTGCTAACAAGCCGATGGAATCTGCGCAGGTGATAATGCCACCCAAGCACCTGCCTGTGAGGGCGTTCTCGAAGTAACCGAAGTGCGGAGGTCTGGTTATGGTGAACTCAAGCGTGTCATCTGGGCTGTCCGGATCTGTGGCCTGCAGTTCTTTGGAGGTGATGTAGATGATCTGTTTGCCATCTTGAAGACTCTCCACAGTACTCGGAATCCCTTTGTTTATAATGCTGGGTGGTGTCTTGTCCAATATCTCTATCTGTAAAGACGAATATTATCAGAGGGCTGACATTTAAACCACAATACTGCTAAATTACCACTAGAGGGAGGCAATACAGTGTCACATACTGATATTTCGACGCCATTGCTCATTATAACTGAAACAATAAGATTAAAAGATTAATAAGAAGATATAATTAATCAAATATGAATTATAGAAAACTGTTAAAACTAGAGTATTTACTTTTCCTAGTTTTTCCGATCTGTTTTTAAATAAATAGTTATAAATAAATAAATAAATAGTATTTTTTAAATATACTTATTGTTATAGTTATTGATTTCATTTAGACGTTTTTGTTTTGTTATCAGTAAAATGAGATTTCATACTGAGAATTTGTACCAACAATTGTGAATAAACAGTAATAAAATAATAAATATAACACGTTGTAAACATAATGAATTATACTTAAAAAAATCATTTTATATTCATGGTGCAAAATACATTTATTGTGCACCAGAAAAAAATCCTAAATATATGTGCAATGGTTAGTTTGTGATTTTTAGTACAAGTTAAGTCTTGTGTATGGGGAGAAGTGGATTATATATCATTTATGACTAGTCGGGTCTCCGGGGTCGCGCGTTTAGACAAGCACGCGTCGCGTTTTTGGCTCAAGCTGCAAAGCGCGACTTCAGCCAATGCGCGCTCCCGCGGGGCAAAGTTTGCGGCTGATTCACCTGCGCTGTCCTCAGTGGCGCGGGACGCGACGCGCTGCCATCGCGTTAGCCGCCTCGCTGACCGCTTAAACTGAATATTAAATAGCGGTACAGGCCTCGGGAGAGCGACGCTTCGACTGCGGACCCGCCCCAGCACCTGTCCGGCGGAACCTCGCCGTACAACATGCGGTACTACAGGGAGCGAACCTGCTGCACTCAGTGGTTTGTGTGCTAGCCGTTTATTTGACAGTTATGCTAACTAGACTAAAACTGGAGAATAAATAGTGTTATGCACCTTACAACAAATTACCATGGTAACCGTCCTTATACCATATTGTTAAAACCAAGGTAACCTGGCATTAGATACATATATCATATTTGTGTAATGGTTAAGGTAGTTATGGTTAAGGTAATTTTTTATAAAGGTGAATTCAGATCAAATGCAAAAGTTTTAGTCGTTGAAAAACTGAAAAATTTGGAAGGAACTACTATTGTACTACTTGGTGTCTAAGGTGGTTTTGGGCCTGATGTTTACCACAGTAAATTTGCAAGCAAATCATCAAAAATAGCATTTTAAGTGTATGTTGTATGTCCACTTATGTTTACATCAATTTACATTACAATGACTTTTATTCGTTCCTAAATGCAGACAAGCAACCTACCTGTATAGTGAACACAGCAGGTTCATTCTTCAGCTGTCCATACTCCAAATAGCCCGTGTTAGATCCATCAGTCGGCTGAAAGGTGAACCTGTCAATCTTAGCTCGCCCGTTAAGATGTTGGTACGTGAGATCCATGTTGTTGATGTCCACTTGTGTGAAACGTGGCTTAGACAGAGGAAATTCTCTCAGGAACAGCTTCCCATACTGTGGGCCTTGAGTGATGATGTAGGTGAGATTTTCCAGAGCTGTGTCAGGATCAGTCAGTTTTAGGTGGTCGGTGGAGATGATCTTCACGGTGCCCTCTGTGAGCTGAAGACCCTTGTTTACGATCAGGGTGGGTGGGATACGGTCACTGTGCTCCACAGTGAGAAGAACGCTACCACTTCTGGAAGTCACACCGTTGGTTACGACAAAGCTGCGTGAGGGAACATAGTTTGTGTCAGAAGAGCATGTTGGTCAAAACTGAATAAAATGGCCGATTTATATTTACATCAGACTGCACTTCTGTACTGTATTGTGAAACTGATATTGCCTGACAGAAGAATAGTTTATTATCACATTTATCACACTTTTGCTGCCCTTTCCAAAGCATTAGGCCCCTCTATTTTGCGTATGGCCTTACTACACCCTTTAACCATGGAAATGGTTATCTAAAAGGCAATTGGATATATTAAAAGGCTATTTTTAATGCATGTGCTTTAATTGGTCTGACGACATCATGCTGTACCTCAACTATTTTGGACGGCAAAACCTGTTCGGGTGATCCACTGACTGGTCGATTCTGAAAATATTTGGTTTTACAGATCCATAGTAAAAACACCGTAACACTCTCTCGTGCTTAGTGCTTTGTTTTAAGAGACTATCAGTTTTAAAGCTACTATTTTCATCCAACATGGATTATGTGTTGAAGCAGAAACGAAGACAGGGATGACAAAGCCATGTGGAGTCCCCATTCCACCCTCTGCCAAGCCAATCTGCCTTCCAACACATATTGCCCTGCAGCTGATAATTCCCAGCCGTGGTAAACAACACAACTGCCACCTCATGCTACACTCGCAACCAACACGCAGGTCCACTCTCGCAGCCAAACTGGTGCAACATCTGGCACTGCCATTGTCCCATATTTGCTCGGTAATTGTGCCCAGGGATCCCTGTCTCTGGACTACATCTCTTAGAGGCGTACAACCAATGCCAGGACAAGTTATTACTTTTTTAATAATGGCCATTTATCATCAGCTGTCATGGAGCAAAGCAAAGGGAGACACAAGGTTCTCAGAAAAAACACAGTCTTGCTGTCTCTTTTGGACCCCGTTGTCACCCTGGAGTTTGACACGCAGGTGTATTGTCCAGCTGTCTACCTCAATCGTGGGGACAGGGCTGTCACGAGTTGCCTGTTTTGCCTGGAATTTACAAATACAAACTGTGAAGTCACAAAAACAATCGTATTTGTAACATGTCACATTGGCTGATCCATGAGATGTTATGACCAACCATTTCTTTAATTCCACCAGACTGCTGCGATACTGTTGGAAATGCTAATTGAAAGTTCTCTGGACCCACATAAATAAGGCTGTAGTGTCCGTGCAATGCGATTGGCCCTCGTACTGCCCCATGCTGTGCTGACTGAACACATTGGCACAGAGTTCTTTGTACTGTCTCTCCGAAGGGCCGCCTGACTCTCGTCAGTCTTGGCTCAGGAAGGTTTGTTTGGTCCCTGATGACCCAATGATGAAAGCAAGCCAGAGTTTTGGGTGACAAACCTGGTTATAGATTCACATGAGACAGGTCAACTGTACGCCCTGACTGAAGACGGCCCTGCTGCCAATTTGGCTGGAAAACCGTGCAGACGAAGCAAATATGATACTTTTCTTTTTGCCCATCTCTTGGTTTTACATAATATGTAATTTTGTTTTGAAATGACTGTTTTGTTTACTGTGTGCTTGTCTTAAATATCCAACTGAAACAATAAATGACACTGTGGCAGCATTTACACTATCAACCATTTTAGTTTTTTTGTTTATATTTGTGTTTTTTATATGTATTTGGTTGCATGTGTAAACAGCAAAAAATAAGACAGACTTTTAAATCTGATACTTATCTAACATCATCAACACACTCATACTTGATTTTCGTTAAATTTTAGAATGCATGTGCACAGAGTAAATACATAGAAATGCATTTTGACTTAGTATGTTATTCTAATCGTTTGAATATTATTATAATAATCATATTGAATTTATAATGACCATAGCAACTGTGAGGAGTCCCATTGTCCTTTACTGAATTAATTATGTAAAACACTTGTGAGGACAGCTACTAAAAAGCATATTAATGACACTAACTAGTGCTGTTATCATCCAAGTGCACCCTGGTGGGGCGTTAATAATGTAAACACAACTGATTATGCCTTATTTTAATGTAAACAGACAGTAACGAAAACTGGAATGCGTGTCAAAAGACCAGATCTGTACTTGCAGTATAAATTCAGCCTGTTACAACGAACAAAAGAACAATGAAAATCACTGACCTGAAAGAATCACGGTCAGCGAAGCGGCTGTTGTCGTGAGTGTAGCATACCCGGTTGGCAGCCACATCCATCTGGGTGAAGGAGAGCATGGGAACCCCCGGAGTTTGGACCATGTGCAGGTGTCCGTGTGCTGGTGGTACTGATATAGTATATATGAGCTCATCTGACGTACTTCCACTGTCTGTGGCCATCAGGATATCAGTGGTCAGAATAACTCTCTCTCCCTCCATCAGGGTCACAGGTTTGGTAATGAGAGCAATGTCACCTGTGTGTGGTAGGAAGGGCAACTGGTTATGGCGCCATTAACTTGGTTGTACTGTAAACAGACTATTTGAAAATGTTTGGACAACATAACGGTCAGTGGTTTTGTTTTCTTTCATTTAAATATAGACACTGTACATTAAGAAACTTGATATGAAAAGCTTTAAATCTGTCTCTCCGTCACCATCTCTGTTTGAAATAGGAAAATAAAATTGCAGGTTACTTTACGTACTTTTCTTTACGTATACTGACGTCAAATGAAGCCAAACTGAAACTTCCTGGGAAATCAGACCCAAAAGCTCAATTTATAAATAATTATTATAAACTCACCATTGCGAATCAGGGTAAAGTAAGGAGATTGTTTTGAACACCTCATGTACAGTCATGTACACCTCAGTAACTGTTTTTTGTTCATTTTTAATCCAATTGCAGCTTTAAAGAACATAATGCAAATTGCATGCAGGTAAGCTTGTTGATGGTGCATAAGTGTTTGTCATAGCTAAAGGGACAGTACCGGGATCTAGGGCTCCAGATGTTTGGACTCGGCTGTGTTAATAATTCATGCTGGGCGTTTAAAGGTGGCCCGTACTGTGTGCCAGAACGTTCTCACCTCTCTTTCTACAGGATAAGGCAGAACAGAGCCAAGAGGACAATGGCTGCCATCCTTCCATGTTCACCCAACTGGCAAAGTCATTGTGGCCATTGGGAGAGCCAATGGTTTTAATTATGCATGTACAGATTTAATCTGTCAAAAGAGTTGTTTTCCATAGACTTTGATTGAGAGGAATACAAATACAGTGATTGGGCCATCAATATGCCAATGTTATGACATCACCGGATAAAATTCAGTACAGATTCATTACACAAGAATATACAGTAAATGTTAGGTAAGACAATGTTAAATTGTTTCTTCACTTTTTTCTTTAGGACAGTAGAGTTCAGGCAAGAAAGTATAAGGGGCAAAGCGGGGCATAAGTTTAGGACATAACCTAGGCCAGACTATAACCTGGATCCCTGTGAACAATTAGCATGTAAATACAGACACCACAGCCCTGACCAATGTTAAGATGTTTAATTTTAGCCATTTATTTCCAATTACGTATGTTGGTCATGAATCAACTCACCCTTTTGAACAGTGCGAACAGAGATGAAGAAACTCTGCTGAGGTGTTTTGTTCTCCCCATCACTGAGCACAAAGTGAAACCTGTCGTGACCTTTGAAACTGCTAACTGTAGTGTGAGTGTACCAGAGTCGGTTCATCTCCACGTCCTCCTGGGTGAAATTCTGCCCTGGACTTAGATCAATCCATCCAGCTTCTGTCTGTTGGAAATCATGGAAAACATGCATCATTACATGCACAATAATGGCTTTTTCAGATCTCAGCAAGTAATGACATAAACCATCCATTCCAACTAACCCTGAGTTGAAGGAGGCCAAATCTTGGTCCTGCATTGAGGATGAAGAGAAGTTTGTTGGTGGGAGTGTCATGATCTCCTGCCTCTAGCACTAAACTGGAGATGACTCTTTTCTCCAAGGCCTGGACCTCAACACCTGCATTTCTAAAAACAAAGATCAACATGGTTTGGACACTAGAGGCACCAATGCCAAGACTCCGTGCAACAATGCATCTTAAAACCTAAATAAATAAATATGCAAACATCTAGCAGTAAGGGATGTAAGCAGGACCGGCCTGTCATCACAGTCCATGAGGACACCTCAACAAGGAAGCAAGCTTCTGCCAAAAAGACACATTACTTCTGCTGTTGTGGAGCTTACATGTACGTACTCAACCGATGCAGGGAGTTAACTCAAATCCTGCTGATTGTGGAGGAAAAGGGTGGAATAAAAATTAGCAATTTACTCAAGGATGTAACTTAATTCCCAGTTACTCAGTCAGGGAGAGACAGATTCCCTAGCCACATGTGCAGTACAGGTTGTGTCAACCCCCCCTTCCCAAAAACCCATCCAAGATCAGCCTTCTGTTTCTGTCCAGTCTCCGCTACTAAACTCCCTCCCCCCCATTCCTGCTTTCATCCGCCTTTTTGGCTCTGAATTTGTCCCAGGGCGTCCTTACTTTAGTAGCCATGGCTTTTCATCATTGACTGGTATGATGCGAGCACACGCCGTCCCCCGGACTGTGTGCCGACCATCTGTCAGCTGTACGGTGAAAGCGTCCTTGAGGGTTTCTGTGTCATCGTGCATATACATGATCTTCATTCCTATGGATCAGCACAAGAAAGAAAAATTCAAAGACTGTTTTAGTGGATTACGTGATTTGTTGACATTTAGACTTTAAACATCATGCTAGCTACAAGATAGCTGATTGGTGGCAACCTCTGACTGATGCCGCTAGCGCTCCAAACTATTGTAACGAACTAGTTTATTGGTGAACAATCTCACCCTTTTGTCAATGACCTAGTCACCTATGTTTCAAAGGCTCTTTATCACCCGCTAACAAGCAAAGCTGTGCAGTCACCAAGTAGCACGTGCACAGAGGCTGCGACTCAACCGCATAGAGAGCAGTTGGAGCGACTTTGCAGATATAGCACAATCACCGCAGGCAATCTGTGACCTTTGTCTCCTGCAACATCTGTTCTGCAAGCCTGGATACCCACAGTGATAACAAACCAGTGCCCTCTGGAAGTCACAGAAGGGTGGCTGGGCCATAGAATGGACACTGTCCTCTCAAACTCTAACAAGATGAGAGTGGTACCCCGGAATCTCATGGGGAAACAGTTTACGGTTGTACTGATCACATAAAACTGACAGGGATTGTTTTCAGAACATTGGCTAATGGTTTCTGTAAGTTATCAAAAATGTTCTTTCAGTAGCATTTGTAGAACTTTATTTACCATTATATATAATATAATGTATCAAAAATATTATTCTTAGAACTTTATACAAACGTTACAGAATTTTAAAAATGTTTAAATAACTTATTATCTAACAATAATGTTAATAAAATATTATATTCATAGAAAATTCAAAACAACAGTTTTGTCACTTAATGGAAACATTAGGGAAACATTCTTACAACCTAAAATTGTTGGCTGGGAAGAACTGACCTTGTTGTAACTCTTGTAAGGTGAAAGACTCAATCACCAACGTTCGTTGTAGGTCCTCTGGCTTCATGCTTTTGTAACGACTTATCTCCAGACCATATACGCCATTGAGCAGAGTTCCATGAGCGGGAGGAACCGGGATTGTGAAGGTAAGAGTGTCTGCTGGGATATCAACGTCCACTGCATTTAAAATATCAGGACTGAGGTCCTTCATTCCTCCTTCCATGACCTATACAGAGGTTAACAAGGTCAAAACAAAGAGCAAAGACAATAGTTTATTGGATAATTTTGTGTCCAAAAGTAAAGCTTACTGAGAAGTTGCCAAGCAACAGTGATGGTGTTTCATCATTAGTAGGGTTGATGATGATGTAGAAGGGCACTGGTGCAGATCTCTGAATACCATCAGTGATACTGATGGTGAAGAAATCTGCCGTGGGCTCCACACCTTGGTGCACTGACTGGACATAGTTGATAAACCCTGAGCTCAGGTGCAGCTGGCTGAAAGAAACTTTATTTACATAATATGACTTAGTGTTGTTTTGTTTTTAATGAAAATTAGTCATTTTTTCATACTTTCAAGTTAAAAACATAAAACAAAATTTTATGATAAAGGTTTTATATCTTATATATCTAAATCTTATTTTGTACCATGTTGGCAAATATTTTGTCCTGTTTCTAAGCATAAATCTAATAAGATTGGTTTAAAATTAAAATAATTTTTACTTTTTTAAGAAAAGGTTAATTAAGAATTCCAATAGCTTTAGACAATAAAACTTGTTTTAAAAGAACACTGTAAGTGTATTTTTTAAAAACAAGCTTTAATATTTTGCACAGTTTTGGATCTTGAGTAAACTCAAGATGCTTACAGTACACATTTCTTTACATTTATTCATTTGGCAGATGCTTTTATCCAAAGCAACTTACAGTGAATTCAAGGTATACATTTTTATCAGTACTTGTGTTCCCTGGGATCAAACCCACAACCTCTGCCCTTTTAATGCCTCAGGAGTACTACGGACCCACTTTGAGTCCAGCATTGCTTTTCTCAAAGCCAGGAGATGGGAGAGTGTTCTCCAGGAACCCATACTGTGGTGGGGTCACCAGCTGAAAGATGAGCTGATCTGGATGTGTGTCAGGATCAGTGGCCTCCAACACCCCCCCACACAAACACGCACTGGAACCTTCGTCTACCACAAACACACCACCTGATGGAAAAAAAACCACAACAGAACTTAAGCCATCATATTGATGATAATCATAAAGATAAAGTCAATACATATCATTGTTGACCAGAGCACCAAAATTCCATCATCATCAGTCTACCACCAAGAGAAAGTGTCTTCACAAAAGTATGCTTTTGTATCTTTTCAACAACACTTCCTAGTATTTTTCTTCATCTCCAAACTGTTTTTTTTCCTCATGCCTGCTACGCCTCCCCACTAACACTCTGTTCTTTCTCGGCTGTGGGCCAGCCCGCTGCCACCTGGGTGTTGATAAAGCCATCATACCATTGCTCACTGGCATCTGCTAGCATTTACTGCACTGATAAATAATGAATGCAGAACGGGCTCTGATGAGGTCGTGGTTGGGTAGAGCTCTAAAACAAGGGGAGGAATTAATGACCAGCAGTCTGTACAAAAAGTGATAAACTGAGTGAAGGGCAGGAGCTGGATTATCTTCATTTACCTTGGACTGATGTTCTTGCGTCAGCCTTTATTTCATGCTAATTAATTAAATGACTATGTTTTCTCGCAATCCAGCCCAGATCTGCTACATGGTGGCGATGTTGTAGAATCCCCCTTTATAATGATGCGGATTTAAAGAATTAGCAAATTAGAATTAAGACTGAATGAGAAAAATATAGAGACAGAAGACACAATGGACGTCTTTTCTGGATTTTCTATTGTCTTTCTCCTCTCTGTGTCCACATGTTCTCATGGGAACATGTATCTTTTCTCTACTTCTGCTGTCTTACCACATGCGCTCTGCTATCCGTCTATAATTCCAACCAGCTGTGTGTACGTCTGCTGCCCCTCATGCACCTACAACAAGCATTGTGGGATTTCCTGCGGTTGGCTCTATCGTTACCTAGCTGCCGTCTTTGTCTATTGTTTTGCTCTGGTCACTGTTCTACAATGATAACTGCAAAGTTTAATTCCAGGCCTGGGAATTAGAGTTAAATCCCTCATCTTGGCCATAGCACTCACGAGACCTCTCCAACACTAAATCTCAAAACGTATGTTCCAAGAACTAAATGTTCACTTTATTGACGCTCCCTTAGCTGGCTGCGTGTGGGGCGGAGATTAAGCGATTTGTTCACCAAGCTGCGGTCCATCACCAGCAAACAGTCTAGAAATTTCCTGGTTGCCTGATTACTTTATAAGCGGATTTCCATTAGGATGAATTAATTACACCTTAGCCAAACGCTCTGGCGATTAAATTGAGATTAGAGAGCATGCAGAATAATCCATTCAAAGCAACACAAGCGCATAAAAACGTGTTGTCTTTTTGGCCCACTACAGAGATGACCAACAAATTCCTTTCTCCAGAGAACCTGCTGTAGATGTTTACCCAGTGTGATGGCTGGGATCTGATTGTTGACTGGCACCACGGTGATGTTGAGGTCATAGACGGGAAGCGTGCCATGCAAGGGGACAGGTGGGGGTAGAGCATCCTCTTGGCAACATCCATCCATTATTCCAGCCTCTCCATCAGACACTATGAGCGTGACTGTGTCTGACACCGGATCCGGTCCAATCTCACCACCTAATATTTAGGGAAGTGAAGCGGAGGGCAGTGGTTTCCAGCTAACAATTTTAGGTTGTAAGAACATTTCCATAAGGTTTCTATTAAGTAAGAACACCATTCTAGAAATGTTCAAAATGTTTTTTTAGACATAATATAAAAACGTGTTCCCAGCTAAACATAATATAACATTACTTCTTGGTTTTAAGAATGTTATTCAAGCATTTTTAAACTCTGTAACATTTTTAAGACAATTCACTAACAACTTTAGAATAACGTTTTTGATATATGATATAAAATGGTAAAAAAGTTCTACTCGCATTACTGCAAATACGTTTAGTGATAACATTGTGAGAACTTTTAAAGAACATTAGCCAATATTCTGAGAATGTTTAATGTTATCTAGGTCATTGTTATCATTCCGCAAATTAAAGCACTGTATTTCTTTCTATAGTTAAATAAAGCGACTACTAAAGATTACTAAAGAATACTAAAGACTAATAAAGAGACTTTACTATCTGTTTTTTAACTACAATATTGTGAAGTTGATGCCTAACAATTACTGTTAACTTCAGAGTTTGTATAATAAGTCTTTGAACTACATCTAATTTTGACTATCATGAATTTACAAACTAGCTTTATGTCTTAATAGACAACCTGTGTGTAGGTAGAAGATGAGTCCATTCAGCACATCCAGCTGAGAGAACTTGTCTACAGTGACTCCGTTCCTCTGTAAAACCCCACGTGCAGGTGTTCTGGCCAGCATGTACGTTAGCCGGGTGTCGTCACTGTCCTCATCTGTAGCAGAAATGTACTCGACGGTAATCTGCACCTGACCGCCCTCTTTGCAGGAAAGTTCAGCCCTCAAATCTGAGCCTAACTTCGGAGGCTCGTCGTTCACGGGAAGGATCTAAATTCGGGAATAAACCTGTGCATTTAACATGATGTATTACACGTCCATCTAATCTTGCTTTAAATAAGAAACAATCATCTCCAGGGACCGCAGGACAGAAATGTGTTTTTAAAGTGTAAAGGTACAAATATTTGTTTTAATTAAGAAGAAAAATACCTGAACCAAAAGTTCTCCATCTGCAGAGTTGATTCCATCTGTGATAGTAAGTCCAATACTATCCTTTAAGGTTTCTGAGTCATCGTGAATATATCTGTCATCACAGAGATGCAATTGCAATTTTAAATAGTGATGGATCAGCCACTGCAGAGTTTAATCCTACAACTTTTTGGTTACCTTAACACACATCACGAAAAAGAGCAACCTCCAGCTGTGGTTTTTCTCTATCCTACCTGACCCTCAGGGCTTTGAGGTCCTGCAGACTGAAGCTTTCTCCCTCCAGCAGTGCTGTGCCCTGCAGCTCCAGCCGTCCATGCTGTGGACGAATCTTCATGTGGATCCTGAGCTTGTCTTCTGAACTGTCCACATCCTGCACCAACAGGTGCTCCTCCATTAAGAAACTACCACCACCCTCCTCCACCCTCAACAAGTTAGTGAACATCTGCAAATGAGGTTTGGGAAAAAAATCTGGTTATTTAAATGTTCTAAAAATGAATCATGCTTTAAAAAGATTATGTAAAATTTGTATTGTCATAAATACTTTGTTTTTATCATATTATTTTAAACTTAAAATAAATTTTAACTTTGCTCACTGAGTTGTAGGCAGACCCTTCAATAATGAAAAATGAATTATTTTTATGTGATTATTTTAAACTGAATTGTTTATTTTTAAATTTTTATAAACAGTATAATCCACATTTTTAAATCTAATATAAATATATTCTCTATTATGCAACAAGATACTTTATATACTTAAATATGTTTTTTTAACCTCTGTACAGATTGGGTTTAGGGTTCCTAAAAATTATGAACCACAGAAAATAGTAAACACACAAAAAAGAAAAAGGAATAACTCACTTCGGGGGCTTGGTTGTCAACAGGTGTTACTGTGATGTTGAAGGTGAGCCCAGTGAGAGCTCCGCCCTGCTGGTCACTTACAGAAAATACAAACTGCACAAAGAGTGGTTTAGGACCAATATCCTCAATTGGGGGCATGTAACCGACTTTGCGATGGTTCACTGCGTGCTGTGAAAAACAGTCAAGATAGCATCTTACTAACTGCATTTTATATACACCAGATAAATTTGTTATCTCCTGATTTCTGATTTACATGCAAGTGTCAGACCTGCGTGAATGACTTAAGCACCGGAACCATTGTGTCTTTTTTCATGGAGTTTGTGCTGTCAGTATAAAACAGTCTGCCTGCATCTGAAAATCTGAGTTTATGATAAAACAACTGAACATATGTTTTTAAAGTTTATGACAATTAAAGGCTAAGGTCTATGTTTCATGCTATTATGCTGAGAATAAACGTATCTTGTACCTGGTGTTTCCCGGACTGAAACAGGGATGCGTGATCACATACATAAGATCTGTATCTGGGTTTTCCGTGTCTCTGAAGTTCAGATGGCTCTGAGTGATGTAAACAACCTCCGTTTCCTTCACAGTGATGGAGCGAACCGTTCCAGACACTTCTACAGGCAACTGGTCTTTCACCGGAAACACGTGGACCACCACCGTCTGTAGATGTAGAGACACAGAGTTCACATTTCTGTACACTACACAGAACAGACGCATTTACACTACAATGTATAATTTACCAAAACTCAATTCTATACAGTTATTATGTTACTATAAAAGTGATTGTAATTTCCTGCACTATAAAAATCAAAAGATTCTCCAAGCACCATTTTGGGGTTTCTTGAATTCCACACAAGTGGAACCATCTAAAGAACCTCCATTTTCCTTTACAGTTCCAAAAAAAAGTTCTTCTATATCCTAAAAGAACTCATGACTGTCAGCGGGTTCCTTACCTTAACCCCATCATAAAAGAAAAGCTTTAAGACACAAACTACAGTAAGATTCACCAAAATGGTATCTGATAAACTCTAAACAATTCTTTTTTACAGTAAGGTGGGACTTACATGTCTATCAGACAGATTTGGAGGCAGATGAGCGTCTGACAAGATAAAATCAAATGAGTCTTCAAACACTTCCTCCCCTGAGTGTTTGTAGTAGATAAGGCCCTGAAACAGATCTCTCTGCAGGAAACTCTGGACTGGAACACCTGGATGAGAAGACATCATGGTTAGCAGAAGCCACCTCAGATACATCAAAAGGTTTTAACTGAACTACTACACTCAGTTTGATTTGTTTTCTTCTTGCATTGGCAGAAACATGACAACTTCTCAATGTTAACTGACCTGGTTCATGAGGAGAATTTTTTTTAACCATCTGTCCAGCTCTGGGAAAAGTAATCAGTTGATATCGAATATAGTCGTCACTGGAATCCAAATCAGAGGCTGTGAGCATGTACTCCTCTACTCGGACAGAACCACCCTCTTGGACCTCAAAGGCCACGTTATTGATTAGAAAGGGAGGGGTGTCGTCTTTTGGAAGAACATAGATGGGGAATTTGTGTCTGATGGTGTGGCGGCCATCTGTGATGCGCAAGATGATGTAATCCCTGGTGGTGTCGCTGTCGGAGTGGTGATACACCACGACCCCCTCTTTGAGATCTTTCACCTTAAACATGAAACCTTTGCCACCTTGGAAGAAATGAAAATGCAGATTGGTTACTCCAAAAACCATCTCTAGAATTCCAGTGGACAAACATCTGAATGTTCATTCTAGATCAAAAAACTCAGTTAACAATTTTAAAACGTTCCACTAACTACTTAAGATTTATGTTTTTGATATATGATATATAACATTAAAAAAAATCTACTAATGTAACAGCAAAACGTTTCTGATAACTTTGAGAGAACTTTTAGAGAGTGTTAGCCAGCAGACTGAGAATGTTGGTTCCAGTTCATGTTATGTCAGTGTAATTCATCACATTATGTTCACACTTATCTACTAATATATTTTGAAGTATCTTTCTTTTGGTTGGATGTAAATGTGAAGTTTTGCTTTTGCCTGCAGGCACACGCGCTGGCTTCATCCCATTGAGGAAAATGAAAAGAAAAATGGCGTCCTTCCCGGGCGACGGCTGCCGCCCACCGTGAAACTGAGCGCCTCCCGCTTGCCAAAGAGACAGAAGGGCAAGGTCACCAGACAGATTGAATGATGACTGATTTCACAGCGAATCTAATTAGCAACTTTATCAGGGGGAAAAGGGCCACAAGTCCAATAGAGAAACAACTAAGTAATTGGGCCCAAAGGTGGCTGTGGGCATCAGGCCCAAAAAAAAACAAGCTCCATACAGACACTCAACACATTTGGACATCGGGCGGAAACAGAGGCATGTTTCCATTTGGCCAAAGGCATTGGAGTAGCAGAACGGAGACTTTCCCAAGGGTCGGAGTCCCTGAGTTAGATGTCCAGGTGAGGAATTCCCAATTCCCATTTAAGTTCTCAAGAGAAACCAGCCTGTTTAGGACCAGAACATAGTACAGAACAAACTTTGGAAGCTTTTGGATGGGACAGAGTGTATTTGGAGCCAAATGTATGGAATGACTCTGTTCTCAGCCAGGAGACAAATCAACACGTATACCTCAAAAACATAAACAGCAATTAAAGGAAGGTTTCGGTTTAGAGGGGAAGCAGGCTGGTGTTGATCAGGAAATGATATGAGGCACAGGGCCATGAGCCTGGAAATACTCCAAACCAGAAATCACAAAAACATGTTTCATTCATTCATTCCTTAAACATTTTTAAAATTATATAATGTTTTTAAAACGTTCCACTAACAACCTAAGTTTTTGATATATATGATATGTAACGTTAAAAAAGTTCCACTAATGTTACAGACAGTGTTTTTGATAACTTTGAGAGAACATTAGCCAACATTCTGAGAACGTTCCCTGTTAGCTGGGAAACCTCTCATTTGAAAGACTTCCTGAATCTGAACCCAGTTATTCACTTTCACAGACATGCCAATACATATAAACATACTAAAATGAAAGACAGGTGATTGTCACCAGCCCACAAAGCTTTAAACTGATGGTTTAAATGAAGAGAAATGACCTTGTGTTGTACATCTGGCCCTTGTACGGAGGCACAAAAATGCCATAAGTCTTCACAATCTGCTTCATTCAGGGTCCATGCAAACATTAGCAGTCTCACTGTCTACTGGAGTGGAAGAACAGACGCTATGACTCTAAAGACATCTTTTGATCGAGAGGGCCCCTGGCGAAGTGTCGCCAAAGCATTTTACACCTGATTAGCAAACCCATGCAGGCTAACCAGACATATGTTTCTTATGTGATGCCCGCATGATAGATGGTTGCCACATGGCTGGAGACGGGACAAAAGAGCAGGTTTGCATTTGATGCGATTCATTTTTACGTGCGTGTTTGCGGCTCAGCTGGCAGGGCACAGTGCTAGCAACGCTAAGATCAGGGGTTCGAATCACAAAGAAAAACTCTAATTAAACGTTACGTTGCCAAATGCAAAATTTGAATGTAAACAGAAGTGTCAAATTTAAGCACTGTGATATATTAGCTATCATTAAAGCTGCAGTCCCTCTCTGTCGCCA
Source organism: Ambastaia sidthimunki (assembly GCA_036877625.1). NCBI lineage: Eukaryota > Metazoa > Chordata > Actinopteri > Cypriniformes > Botiidae > Ambastaia > Ambastaia sidthimunki. The sequence goes on from JAZGTK010005072.1 coordinate 20,847, forward strand.
TCTCTGTTTGAAACATAAAATTGCAGGTTACTTTACAGACTTTCCTTTATTTATGTTGATGCCAAATGAAGCCAAATTAACATTTCCTGGGAAATCCGACCTAACCGCTCAAATTATAAATCATTATTATAAACTTACAGTTGTGAATCAGGGTGATGCTGATCTGTTATGAACTAACTGATTTTTGTTATCGAGGAAGTATATGTAAATATCTCTTACCTCTAACACTTAGGAGTCCATTATGAGGACCATCCACAGCGATCAGGGTCACGGCATCTATATTATCATTATCAACAATCTGTAGATTCTCCCAGGAGATCGGTCTGGACTGACCTTCCAACAGATCCAACCCTGCAAGAACAAAGATGCTTAGCTTTATAGACATTCAAAAATTATTTTTACTATAGTATAAAATTCTCTGTTTCAGCTGACCTACCCATATTCCATGAGACTCGAGGGGCGTTGGTCTCTGCAGTACGGATGGAGATGTGCATTAAGATGGGAGAACTCACTGCAAATGAGCCGTCGATGGCTTCAAACTCAACCTGCACAAGAAATGAGGTTGAATATTATACATGTACTGTACATATACATGTACATACACACACACATACATATATATATATAGACACACACACAGTATATATATATTCTAACCTCATAATTTCTCCTGGCCGTGTGGCTGCTGTTTGGGGGCTGATAGGCTATCTTCATCTCATTTAGATCTTGCCATGAGAAGGAGGACACTATTTTGGTGTGATCATCCAGATGAGTTACATAGCCTTCCACTGGTGGCTTGGTCACGTTGAAGATCAGCTGGGCCTGAGGGGTCTCGTCATCTTTGGCATCCAGGGCAGCCGTGGTCATGGGGGTCAGGATGAACTGATCCACCTCCAAAATGAACGTTGACATGAACGCAGCGTGGGGGGGTTGATTCTGCATGGCCCCCTGGATCAGAACTGGTATCCAGACATTCTCAGTCTGAGACAGAGGAGAAGAACAATCAGTGCCTTCAGCATGAAGTTCTCACCTGAATCTGATTCTGGGCGATGTTTACCTCCAGCAGGGCTCGTGAGGTCTGGTCTCTAAACTCCACCCTGATTGGGATGTAATCGATCTCAGGTGATGGAGGGCTGAGATGCTGGTACTTCAGACCTGACGTGAGGAACCCAGCGCAGTCGGTCTTCAGAAACTCAACTTCTCTTGTGTTGTGGTCACAAGCCTTGTTTCCTGGACAGGTGATTCCAGTATGCCGTCCTTGAAAGTTTGAAGACACGTTACAAGATCTATAGTAATTCACAAACAATAATATTCCAGAGAGCATTCAATTCATCATGATATACCTTTTCTTGGTCCAGGCTCAGACCCCAGCATGGATTCATGATCCTCAACGACCAGTTGACCGAGCATTGGAGCTTTGATCTCGGAGCTTAGAAGACGAACTGTGCAGACCACACCAGGCTGGGTTTTAAAGGAGAGTACACTGCTGTTGATGGTGTTGGAGAGGCCATAGAACTCAGGAACCACTAGAGGAACATTTCCTAGCTCTGTTAGGCTTCTCTGAGGTTCCACCACCTTTACCCTTAGCAAGACCATCTCGACGAGAGTATCTGTGTCTGTAAACCTGAGCATGTGTAGAAGAACAGCTGGTTGGGATGGAACCTACATTAGTCTATAATGGTTTTTGCAGCCGACATTGATTCATGATTCACAAATAAATTAAAAGCAAAAACTCTAATTGAAGAAACAGCAATGTTGGTGCTGGGAAACGATTATCAGACACAATTTTTCACCTATAGACCCTCAACATGACCGTGTCCTCATCTACAAGGGGGCTGCCGTTGTGGACATACTTGACTTCATCTGGTAAAAACTGGCAATCGAAGACCTAAAAAAATGACATTGAATCATGTTGCTCTTGCATATGCTACACAGGTACGGTTTGATGAAGTTGGATTTAATCTATTACCTGAGGAGTGAGCTTCCCCACTCTCTGTGTCACGGGTTCCGTCAGCACCAACTCCACTTTGCAGGCCTCCGTCGCCCCATTTGTGCGAAACTGAAGTTCACGGGCCGTGATGAACACAGACTGGCCTCTGGCTACCTGGAGGCCTGTGTTTAACTGAACCAAACTCGAACCTTGTGCGTGTAGCCCAAGGTAACTCAGGGTGAATGTGAAAATGAAGATGTGTGCTACCATGGTTGTGGAAGTTGAAGTTTTGAAGCGCAGAAACAGGAATATGTTGTTTAGCAGTATGTGCTGTTTTAGGAGTAAACAAAAA
>JAZGTK010005073.1:9562-23127 GCA_036877625.1 Ambastaia sidthimunki
AGCTGATAGTAATTTGCATGGAATTGTCCTTGGTTACATTGACAGTCGTTTTTGAAACTGCTTTGCATTTGGTATAATAAGGCTTTATAATTTGCAGTCTGAACATGTTCTTGAAATATGATCCTGCGGTATATGGTTTTCCTTTTAGTCTCTGTATTTATCTTTCTGTTTACGTGTGCTACCAGGAAATTTATGCTATGAACCTGTATGGTAATTTTACATTAATTAAGATGACATTGTCAAGCTCAACAGTCGGTTGCTATAATGACAGCTGGTTGCTGACACCCACTCTCTCTCTTTGCCATGAGCCTCTATTGGCCATTAAAGGATTAGCTTGGTTGGACACTCTCATTAGATGCTTTTGCCAAGCACAGCTGTTTAAGGACTGCAGTGAGGTAATTGTGTGGTTGGATTTGGGTTACATAAGGTATTGGAGTGAGTCAGGGTCAGTGTTAGTGTCCAGTAACTTCCAGTTTACATTGTGGAAGTCTTCTGTACATTAATGATTTATTTTTATTAGTTCAAATGGTGACATTCAGCTGTATGTCTGTATCTTTGTTCAACAGCTTTGTCTGCCTTAAAGTGACAGTTCACCCAATAATAAACACAAAAAAGATATTTTGATGTATGTTGGTAAGCAAACAACAGCACTTCGTTGTGTTGACACAAAACTACTGAGACATTTCTCAAAATATCTTCTCCATGTTCCGCAGAAGAAAAAAGTCATACAGGTTTGGAAAAACATCAGGGTGGGTGAATGATGGAAGAATGTTAATTTGGGGTGTACTATCCCTTTAAGCCTCTTTAGACATGCAACATAAACATTTTGGGTGATGCTCTGGTTTGATCTGCAGAACACATTCAGGATGAGAAATGATGTCTTCTGATTGACATCAACTGCAACGACTTCATCATGAACAGCGAGGAAGAGTTCTATGATGCTGAGACAGGTACACAATGAACTAGTGAACTAGTTAATTAATTTGTGCACAAGTACTAGTTAATCAGTGCGGTCAGGGTGTTAGTGAATACAACAGCACATCTTATATAAATATCCCTCAAATAATACATCTGATCAAGTTAACGTGAAACCAAAATCAACATAATTAAATTACAACTGACTAGCTAACCAACTAGCTAACTCCCAGATGTTTTCTTCTGTCTCAGGTTTGGAATCGGACGACTCGTGTGAGGTCAGCTTTAAAGATGCCTGCGTCTATGAAAGCAAGCAGACGGCAAACGGAAAAGTGCCGTCTGAGAACGGAGTCTGGGAGAGACGGTGAGTGGAAAACAATATACAGGAGAAGGAAAACTGGATCCTAGTGTAATGTGTTTATGTATGTATCTGTGCGTTCAGAGCAACTCTCCCAGCACCCATGTTCTCCAGAAATGACTTCAGCGTCTGGGGCTTCCTGAAGAAATGTATTGGAATGGTGAGGCTACTTCGATTCTTGCTAAATAAGATGTAAAACGCTTGAAAAGTTTAGTAAAAAAAGCTTAGCCCAAAGTTAAACTCTGTTCAATAAAACGCCAATGAAAGCAACATATTGTTTAGATGATGGTATTGTGTTGTTGATTTGTCAAGCCATTGTGTTTGTCTTGTCTCTTCAGGAGCTGTCGAAGATAACAATGCCTATTGTTTTCAACGAACCGCTGAGCTTCTTGCAGAGAATTTCAGAATACATGGAACACACATACCTCATCCATAAAGCTTGTACACATTCTGACTCTATAGAGCGAATGCAGGTCAGTGCCTCATTCATCACATGTGTGTACGCACAAGATTCAAGTAACAAATGTTTATTGGACCACTTCGTCTTATCTGGCAGCTCATTGCCGCATTCGCCGTTTCTGCTGTTGCATCGCAATGGGACAGAACTGGAAAGCCTTTTAACCCTTTATTAGGAGAGACGTACGAGCTCACGAGGTAAAACTAGTTTACTGTCACCTACAGGTTTTCTTTAAACGCATTCATATTGTGTCAAAAGCAATATGAGAACTAGTTTAAGCTAGTAATTTGCTCCTCTGGCCTCAGGGAGGATGAAGGATACCGCATGGTATCAGAACAGGTGAGCCACCATCCACCAATCAGTGCCTTCTATGCGGAGTCGCTGAATCGGGACTTCTCATTTCATGGCTCTATCTACCCTAAACTTAAATTCTGGGGGAAGAGTGTGGAGGCGGAGCCTAAGGGCACCATGACACTCGAGCTGTCAAAGTAAGTTTTATTTACTCGACAACATGGTTAATTTTGAACATGAATTATGGCTGAGCGTCCTGTTGTTCTACAGACACAAAGAAGCTTACACATGGACAAACCCTATGTGCTGTGTGCATAATGTTATCCTGGGAAAACTGTGGATTGAGCAGTACGGGACAGTGGAGATTGTTAACCACAGGTATCGCTTGTTGGCATCTATTGGCTCACGCTTCGTAGATACACGCTTGTGTTTTTGTTCTGTAACTTTTTCCAGCATTCATAAGAGTTTATGTACAGGGTACATACACTGGAGCGTTGTTGAGTCAATGCACTGTACTGTCTTTTCTCTCCCTTCGTTCTAGCACTGGGGATAAGTGCGTGTTGAATTTTAAGCCTTGTGGCATGTTTGGCAAGGAGCTGCACCGAGTAGAGGGACATATTCAGGACAAGAGGTGAGCAGTCACTCGTATCAGATGTCAGATATCTGGCCCACAGTCTGTTGGGCTCACACTGTGTCCCTACAGCACCGAACGCATGTGAAATGTAGATTCAGGTTGTAGATTGTGTTTTGTTTTCTTTTGGATGTGTTTGTCCATACAGACTTCTGATAATTATAGATCTTGGTGCTTGTTTTTCAGTAAAAAGAAACACCTGATTCTTTACGGGAAGTGGACCGAGTGCATGTACAGCATCGAGCCAAAAGTCTACGACGCCAATAAGAAAGCGGAGAAGAAAAGCGGAGGAGATTCCAAGAAACACAAGCAGGTGAAAATCATGCGTCATTTATCTTCTACTGTAAAGCTATAATGTATTTTCTGTTCTGTTTTTCACATGGTGCTTCAACACACATCCTCAAACAGAGTTCCACAGTGAACCACAATGGGTGACTGTTCAGAGTTATGAAGCCCCTTAGGGCACAGGGAGTGAAGTTAGTTCCTGAAATAGTGTGTGCGATTCATTGCAATAGTTTGTGTTATCTTGTATTCGTTTGTGTTTTCTCACAGTACATTCACGTTTTCTCTAGTTTGTGTTTTCATGTCTTAAATTATGCTTTCAAGCAATAGTTTGTTTTCTAAAAAAAGAGAAATTTTCTTACAATGAGTTTGTGTTTCAATGCATTAGTTTGTGTTTCAATGCATTAGCTTGTGTTTCCATGGATTAGGTTGTGTTTCCATTTTCTCGCAATACTTGATGTTCCCTCAATCTCGCATCCTCTGTGTTTTAATGTTGTTATCTGTGTGTGAGTAGGAACAGAGTACAGGAAGTGAAGATGCAGATGAGATGCCTGAACTCCAGGAGACGGTTGCTATGATCCCAGGCAGCAGGTTACTGTGGAGAGTGGCCCCTCGACCCCCAAACACCTCACAGGTACCTACAGCAAATCACCTGACATCTACACTTCTGCTTTAACTCTGGATGTTTGAACTCATGTCTTCATTGATTCTCTTCAGATGTATAATTTTACCCGCTTTGCCATGGCACTCAATGAGCTGGAGCCCGGCATGGATGGAATCTTGGCACCAACAGACTGTCGCCTACGACCGGACATCAGAGCGATGGAGAGCGGTGACATGGGTATGGAGAACGATCTCGCATTCTGGCTCACGCGCAGACTTCTTGACTTGTTCTATTACTATTTGTCCATAAGTTGGTTTCTGGATGCAAAAAATGTAGAACCTGTTTTTAAATTCCAGACTTGGCAAGTCAAGAGAAGGAGAGATTGGAAGAGAAGCAGAGAGCTGCCAGAAGAGAGCGTGCTAAAGATGAGGAGGAGTGGTCTACAAGGTGAATCCTTCTCATCCATCCTTATTGCCTGATGTTTGGTAGCTAGCAAATATAAGCTGTTTTCTAGCTAGACTTTTGGAGACCTGCAGAAACTCAACTTTTCTGATTGTTGAATCTGTCTTTCTGAATTTTCTTCCATTGCCCTTCCTGTTCTCAAAGCTTAAACTGTCTCGATTCACCGCTGATCTAAAACTTTCATCTTTTCAGATGGTTCCAGCATGGCAATAATCCTTATACTGGAGCTGCAGACTGGATCTACAATGGCGGTTATTTTGACAGGAGGTACTCTGATCTTCCAGACATCTACTGATTTGGTCGGAAAGACGGAGAGATGCTCGAGATTTGTCCTTTACTCAATCCATATCATTTCCTTTCTTTAATAAGCTCCTTTCATCTTTTGTTTTTTCGGAATGAGAGATTTAAACAGAACGTTTATCGGACAAAGCCTCTCCGCACCTTTTACTATCCACAAGAATGTAAATTCAGTGTTCACGAGAATTAATTTATTTATTCTGAAAGGTAGAGAATGCCTTATATTTTGACTCATGTTTATTTTGTTTATCTTTTCTTGTTGATGTTTGTTAGATTCACCTAAACATTCTGCGCAAACCTCAATATGCGTGCAGATATTGTTAGTTCCTATGTAAGTAATTAGCTTTCCACGTGTATCGCTAGTTACACTCAGGTGTGTATTTTATGGGTACGTGTTAGCGACAGAAGCGCTGCGGTGCCAGAAAGCCACAATTCTGTGTGATTGTTAAACCGTGAGGCTGCTCAGCACATATTAGCAGATCATGTTAGCATCATGTTTATGTTCAGAGTAAAACATACTTTTATCATCTCTGTTACGTGATTTTTTTATTTTTTATGTGACCTCTGTTATGATAGACAGAATGTGCAGAAACATGTTTATAAAAATCAGTGATTGATTTAAGTGTCTTGGAAGGAAATTGAGCAAGTTTTTTAATCATCCCATCTCTGTTCTGATTTAACAGTAATATCTCATTCATAAGACTTTCAGGCCGTTTGTCAATGATATGAAACGAATATTCTCATTCCTCACAAATATTTAAAACTGTTTGCTCAGTTTTGTTTTGTTTTATTTCGAAAAATGAAAGCTGCTTGACAAATGTTTACTTGGCATCAAGGTTTTGTTTTTGTTAATGGTTGCCAAAGCGACTTTTCTCTTGTAGAAACTAAAGCCATATAACTCATTGAACGAAACGTTCTGGTGTGAAACAGAGATGGGTGCTAATCTTTTTGTTTTTGTTTCCGTACGTATGGCTCACAATGTGAAGGTGAAGCTTAGCCCTCATATATACACGTGTACCAAAAATGCTCAGTTGATTATAGAATGTGTTTAAATGCTCATACGTATCAATTCATCCTTTATGTCACCATCTGTCAGAAAAGCAACACGAAGACTCTTCTTCATACATACTAATCGAATACAAGAGATGACCTCAGAGGATTACTGAAAGACAATACTGTCTTTCATTTCAAAACTAAACAATACTGTGATTTTTAACACACTCACAATTTTCAGAAGCTATGCAAAGATAGATCAGAATGTCTAGAATTGTAAAATATGTCACTGTTTGTGTAAAATACTTTGGTTGGATTGGGATAAAGGCATCAGGCATGTTTAGTACTTTTGCTGGTGGTTTTTATTTGTTTCCCTGTAGCCAAAAAGTGGGCCGATGAACTGCAGAGACTGGTTAGTGTAACCGCAGTGATAAATAACATTATCTAATTAGAAATGTTTGATTATCTACAACTAGTGAAAGTTTATCATCTATTGTGTAGCACAAGAGTATTTAACTTTACTGTGTAGTATGTTCCATATAGTGCATACAATTCGTTTTTAGGTATGCTAGTTAACTACCAATTATTTCCCTCTGTATTTTATACAATATATTCTGGCATGTCTAAACGTAAAATAGCTCACTATCAATGCTTACTAGCAGTTCTCTAGAAATATTGAACTGTTATTTCACCAGCTGCTAACCTCGTGGCTTTAAATGCCCTTAAAATCACAAGACATTGAAAAAAACTGTGTACACATCTCCAATTGACTCATGTTTTTGTGCCATCTGTGTTTGTTGTTGCTGTAGCAATCACAATTTTAAACCTGGTCACATTGAATGCAACTATGTAAAGCAAACATGCACATACACAAATGTTTGTGAATTTAAAGTAATTCTCTGTCTGTGTTCTTATTAGGCTGGTTGTGACACTAGAGATTGTTGGTATTGTGAAACACTTCACAGATGGAGGACTGAATTACATCACTGTGGTGCTATGCTGGCTTTACATAATTGAACGTAATATATCGTGACTTTTTACTGCATTTGTATAGATCATGTGGATCATAATTGGTGACAGAAATGCACTTGAATCTGTCTTATGAATCTGCTCATTTGTAAACTAGCAATATAAATGATGAGACCTCACTGATTAAAGAAATTTCTGGTTGTGTTTTGACAAACATCAGATCGGAATTTTGACGAACCATTTGCAGGAAGTTCAAGCTTCCATAATACGTAAGATGGCGAGAACGGTTGTCAATTATATATTGTTGTGCATTAATTAACCTATAATGTGAACTGACCCTTATAAGTCAATGTCATTGATAAAGGGGATCTAATAAAAACATAACATAAAAACGCTCTATTTCTGTGTCTTCATTAAACATATTGATCTAATGTTCTGTCTTATAAACCTACAGCCGTTAATCCAGAACAGATTGACGACTTAGTGAGATAAGATGCAAGTGCAGGTTTATTAAGCTGCTTTTTACTCCATCTGCTGAATCCCACCTTCTAAGAACCCCACAATCCTCCCACCACAGTTTCAGCACGTCTGAGAGTTAAATGTTTAATTCACACAATAAAATTCAACTAAATCAACTTTAAATTAGCCATTTAAAAATAAACAACAAACCTGTTGTAGTAAATCAGGAGTTTTCTTGTGAAAATCTCCAAATAAAACATCACAAATTGCTTTTTGGTATGTGTAGAAACTGTGTGACTCATGATACAAACTTCACAGACAATACAAACAATTAAAACAGTTTTATAAATGTATTTCCAATGGAAAAATGACAAAACCACAGCAGTTACACAGCACAAAAAACAGTGATTATTTTAAAGCACAAACACACAAAACAGTTTTCTCACACACAATACTGTACCACAGGATATCCTCACAGTGTTTGTACTGTTCTAGAGCCACAAATATTTACGACAGTTTCACAGGAGTAAATGTATTCTCACATACAGTACGCTTCTTAAAAATACATTTTTAAAGCCTCGTCTAAACCCACATTTGTTTTTAAAAAAGTCATTACTGTCGATGTGATGGATTTGTGTAAAAATGGTATGGCAGCAAAAATGTATTGACACACAGAAAAGAAAAGGCACTTCATTTTTCAATGTCCACAGAATAACTAATGAAGTTCAATTACCCAGAATTCTCTCTGATTCAGCTGCTCTCTCACAGGTCATTTGTCTCAAGGTGCGAATGCATCAGTCAGAGCTGTCATGTTAAAAGATCACCACTAGATGGAGGCCATGTTCTTACTAAAAACTTATTATAACTTAATATAACTTATTAAAAAAACAAACTGTTCCATCCCAATTCTGATTGGATGCTGGAAGCTGTTGGCTTAAATAGTAACACCTGACATACCACATGTATTCATTCCCTAATTTCCTATGTTGCCTAGCAACGGCAAACTGTCTACAGTTACAGCAATGAACTATATTTGAGGATTACTTATATTATTACTAAACCTAACCACTTTATGATATTGCTATTGCCACCATTTTATAAAAGCAATAAGCCACTTGAGTCCTAGTATTACAATGATTTTATCTCAATGCCCGTGGTAAAATCTTATAACTCACTGCCTCTTGTGGCTTATTGCTTTATTACAAACTGTAGCTTCTGCAGGAGTGAAATGTCTCTTTGTCATAAGTCAAATGCCACTGAAATCAGATGTACAAATAATGTTGCATAGTGAATTTATGGTAATGTTCCACATCGTGACACAGTCCAGGTTCTGTAAAGTAAACGCAGGTCACCCCTGTGATATCTAAACATTTCAGAAGAACTGGCATATATTACAGAAAAGATAAGACAACATTTATGAACACAATCGTTAAGATTCATAAAGGTTATCTCATTATCAACACTGCACAACACAAAACTCACATGGTCACAGTGATCAAACACCCAAAAACCGTGTAAACATTTAAAGCCACAAGCTACAGTTTGGAACATGTGCTCAAACCGTATTCGACATAAATAGGACAGCAGAAATTTTGTTAAATTTAAACCGATTTCACCACTGCAGTGTCACAGTTGCATTAAAGGAAGAAATCGAGACTAAATCGTAAAATGTCAAAGACTCATTTAAAGACGTTCAAAAACACATTTATAAATAAAATGGTAAACAGCTGTGTTTCGTTAAAAATCTGACAAACAATTTTAAATGGCATTAACACATTCTAATCAAACAAATAGATTTTTACATTTAACACTTCGGAAACATTTATTCTGGTCAGTCCTCAACAAAATCTCATTCCATGTAAAAACCTCAGTTCATGTATATCATTGGTGAACGTTAGATGACTAAAAAAACTACCAGAACAGCACAATCAATGCGCCTGTTTAATGTCACCTCTAACATAGAGTGTCTGACTGGATACGCATCGGAATGCCAAAAAACAACAACAAAAACAGTACAAAAGCACTCCCGGCCACTTATGTAAAGAATCAAAAATATTAGTCAGTGTACATTATGAATTATAATAAAATTAATGTAATACAAAATTGCATAAATAAGGAAATGCATTGAGAATGCATTATTTGTTGCATAAAAAAAAATTTATGGGAAAAAATAAACTTAGTGCTTGAAGTAAATCATGACACATGAAGGAAAAAAACAGGTGACGGGGGAGTGAGGAGAAACTACTGATCTGGGATCTGTGAAATAAGAGCCTCTTCTGTTTAGACCTGCTGCACCAGTCTGCGATAGTGGGGCATGACCTTGCTGTCTGGAAGGTAGAGAGCCATCTCCAAGGCAACCAGAACCGTGAACTCCAGCGGAATCAGTTCCTTGCGATTTATTCGAAAACGTTCCTCCAACCTCTGTTCAGGGTCAAGTCCATCAACAAAATAAAGGAACGGGTGAGGGAGAGAAAGAGTAAATAAGTTATAGGATGATGCATATATAGTAAACTATGGCATAATGCATTTAACAGTGACTACGACATCACTATGACATCACTACGACATCACTACGACATCACCGTGTTACGCTACAATCCAAAACAGAAACATTTCAAACAAGCTCCGCTTACATCAATCAGTTGCTTGACCTCTTGTTTCTTGAGGTCACTGCTGATCTTGGCAGCCAGTAAAACGCAGGCGGCAGACACCAGCTTGCGGTTGTGTTTATTCAGCCGGCCCTGCAGAACCAGCTTCTCAAAGTAAACATAGGCCATCGCTATGGTAACCGGCTGCAGCCCACACTCCTCACTCACCGATCGCATCTCTCTTTTCAGACTGCGATGCACGTTAAAATGCCATGAGAGAAAAAGAAAATGACACAGAACTTAATTGGAGCCAATTTTTCAAAACACGTGACACATCAAATATAAAACACATCGCAAGCTACTTTATTTTATTCTGCAAATGCATGTTGTTACATAATGTCATGTGAAAATGATCAATATTTAAAGACCCCACAAACTCTCTTCATGAGCGCTGTTTTCTTTCATGTGTTGACGCATTTCCTGTTGAAACAGGATGTGGGACAAACTGACGGGCTGGTTTTTATTTTCACAGAGCAATAGCCTTCAGTTTGCCAAAATAATGAACCATGATTTGCTGTTTGCTACTGCTAGTCAGAAGCAGTTGCAGATAATTAGGGACAATCTCATTCTTGACAGCATTTTGTTGGTCAATAATTTGCACATTTCCCTGAGTGCAAAATGAGTCATCAACGTCTGCAAAATGTTCATTTTGACATATTCAAAAGATCTCGTATGCTAGCAGACATGAAGCAAAAGCAACAACGTTGAGGTCTTTAACCATTTTCTTCTCCACCAAATATCTTTACCTTCTAATCTTGCTGAGCGTCAACTTTATGTGAGGAAACTTTTCCTTGAAGGTCTCGTTCATGTCTTTCTTCAGGTCAGATGGTTTCACATACTCAATAACCGTTGTCTGGAGAGGAGAAAGAGACTTTTGTTGCCAATGTTATGAAAGTGGATACGACTTCTTTTTATGGCACAATGAGACTATGAGAACATAACACTGCTTTACTGAGCTGTTATACAAGATGTCATGCCTCTAGACTTTAGCTGTTAGACTCTTACTGAACCAATAGGCTTATCACATGACATGCTGATGTGACCTGATATAGGTCACAAGTCGGGTTCAAAGATTACCAAGCAGTTTATAAACAGATAAAGCAGATGTCTTTTCAAAGCATGTTTCTGTGTCTGAGGTGAATGTTGGTTTAAACGGGAGCTTTACCACGTAGGATGTGAAAATTAAAACTCGCTTGTGCTTCCCACAAGGCCACTGGGGGTCACTGAGTAAGTTTGGGTCGTAGTCTGATAGCTCGTCCACACCTGTCCAAAGTTACACACAACATTAAACATACAGGTCTACCAATAGTAGCTTGACAAGCAAGCAGGACATCCTATCATTGCATTCGGACCGCATACAATGATTGGACAAACATTTTATGGTCCTGTGCCTTCCACAGACAATATAAAAAATTGTTTAGTAAGCTTGTTAGGTGAAGACCCTTAACATACCGGTCTCTTGTCCCATACTATTGCTGATTCTGGAGGGTGTGAAGTTCTTTTGGGTGTTGATGCGGTTTCGAGACATGGGCGTTTGGGTCGTACTGGTGTCAGACGGGCCACCGCTCTTCTGCCTGACCAGGGCATTAGTTGGGAGCAGAAAACGGGCGTACGATACAGTCTGCAACCCACAGAGATTTACAACCCCAGTCAGAGAGATGCAAAGTTATCGGCACAAACAGAAACACATGCATTGCGCAAACACACACCATGTGACCTGGTACCGCACCTTAACAACACACTACAAACCTGATAGTCAGCATAACATAAACCACCATGATAAACAAGCACCCAGAAAGGTTACTGAGATACATAACCATGTCTTCTGCTTCTTCATGAAGAACTCATCTTACCTTTCCAAAGTCCACCTCCACTCCCTCCAGTCCTGGAACCATGTCAGTTCCCCCACCAGAAGAGTGCCTTTGCTTCTGTGTTTCTAGCTTTGAGTCACTGCAGTAAGCAGATAAATTATTTATAGTCAAAATTTAATATAATATTACTGCAACTGTCTCTTCTCTTTAGATATTGAGATAATGACTCTTCTGTCTTGTTGTTTGCAAAAGTCACCCAAGCAGTTTATAAATAAACCAGCATTACAGTTCAGTAGACTGTCTATAGACAGGTTTGGACACAAACCATTATATTAAAGCATAGAAAGGCTGCGTTTGTGTTTGGTATTGAAGCACAATTAAAGTCCCCACAAAAATCAAGATTTTGTTGTATATGCCTGTGTTGTCCTAACAAAAACACACAAAAACGTTTAAATGGGAAATACATCAAAATGCACGTTCACACAGGCTTTAAACTAAACAATTAACTAGAAAATAAGGTGCATCCTAATTTTTATGACAGATGAGATTGGCTGGTGTGTGAGAGGTGGACAAACCACTGACATCTCTGGATTTCTAAACTCGAATCTGATAGTGTCAAACTTACTTTACGTTCTGCACAAAGCAGGATAAAAGATAATCAATAGAGTTTTAGCAAACAAATAAAACAGACAGATTATACTGAAAATTTAAGTGCAAGTTTGTCCACAGATGACTCAGCTGGAAAATAACCTTAAAAGCAATTCTTTCTATTAAAAATCAATTCGATGTGGAACTTGATCTTCCGGCTTCAGGCCAGAACATACAGCTGATTTGTCCAGCCTCTCGTGTGTGTGGTACATGATATGAAATGAATGGAGGTCTTTGGCTGACTGTGTTGTACCTGATGTGATAACTCTCTCCATAGGGCAATACAGAGAAAGCAGCACACAGTGACCGTTTGGCACAGATCAGCAAAACCCTGCAGGACACAGATGGCAAGTGTATACAAAACACAACATCAGACAGGTGCCGCAACACACACCTATACACCAAACCATCATGTTTACAACACAACAAATGCAGGTGTGGTTCACAGAAACATGCAACACAAAACAGAACGTGAGATCGCAGGAGTAAAGATGCTGACCAGACACAGGTCAAAGCACTGGGATGTAATGAACTTTTAGCATAAATACATGCTATAAACTGCTTGCACACATACTGTTTAACACGTTTATGAGAGCAGGACCATCTTTATGATTGATTTTATCAACACAGCAGCTCAAATGTGATTAACACTGAGCTCTGCAACAGTTACCAGGACAGGGGGGCTGAACAACATCACAGATAACAGGTCAGCAGGTTGTGACAGATTGTGCTCAAAGGTCAAAGGGCACACATTACATTCTGATGATGTCATGAGGCGGGGGTGAACGTGAGTCGAGGGTTTATGAATGAAAATGAAGGTTGGAGGTTAAAAAAAACACATTCTGCCTTATAACTAAGTAAACTGCTTTACTAATGAAGGCTAAAAACAGAAAGACACGAGTAAATTGTGTCTCAGGGACAAAATAAGAGAGAACAGCAGGCAGTTTACTGGAGAAGCTATTGAAAACAGAATAAAGAGAACTATTGGAAGCATTTATCTTACGTAAGAAAGTTCCATCGCATTTTAATGGCTTTGCCTACGAGCAGTTTTATCACCAGGAGATGCCATTACTATATAAGGATCCATTCCAGATGAATCTAAACCAAACAGCTGTTCTGACCAGGCAACCACGTCCATCCCTCTTTCATCTCTGTGAGAGTCTAAGTGAGTTACGCAGTGACTACTTATGCCTGTTATTATGTTAGGGCAGGAACCACCGAGTCTGTCTGAGGCTGTAGTTTCCCACTTGAAAGCACACTGCAGTTATATAACACAGATCTTCAGTGCCTGAGGAAACAGTTTAGCATCCTCTATACCAGCATGCAGTTTTTATATTCGCCTTATGTGACACGGGTGCTAAATTTATTTAGTCTGGGACTGTCTGAACACCTCTTTGTTCGGCATGCGATTGTTGGCAAACAAAGAGCAGTATTTATGTGTGTTACTTTAGTCTGAATTCAAAACTGATCCAGTGTGATCTTTTTTCCATCGTGTGCATTTGACTTGCTTTTACAATTATATTTTTAGCTTGTTCTGAGCTTTGATTTTGGTCCGCCATTCTATTAATCTAATGCTACGTTTGTTTTAACCTCTCACAGACTTGCTCTGAATCTTCTTTCCCCAGAAATACATTCATGTTAAAACAAATGTAACGCATCACAGTTACTTTAAAATATACAATATCTTTTTTCACCCCTAGTATTTACAGACAGCTCATCATAAACACACAGCAGGTATGT
>JAZGTK010005074.1:0-23120 GCA_036877625.1 Ambastaia sidthimunki
AAATTGCTAAAATGTAAAATAGTTCCAAATTGTCATGAGACTGTCTTGGTTTAGCACTATTTAGAATACACTTTTAGACAAGTATTCATCAAAATCTTTAAATGTTATTAATTTAAAACCTGATAACACAAATTGCCCCTTTATCACAAGAGTGACTCTTTAGCTTAAGTGAGATATTAGAGTGCATGCCTTTCTGTGTGCGTATGTGTGTGGGAGAGAGATATTTGAAGTCCCTGAACATCTGGCAGCATGTCATAGATGTTCAGTAGCTGTCATTGATCATGATGAAATAATTTGAGCCATTAAGAGCCACGCAAGATCGTTCCTAGGGCCTCAGCCTTAGTGCACCTCGGAGGAAACGTATAACCAGGGGGTGTCTGCCCACTGTATAAGCACCGATAGAAGCGTGGTAAGCTGATATAGTCACCACATAGACCTTCATGGTGGAGTAGGCTAGCCCTGCAGAAAACTGTGCCTGCAAAAACTCCAGAACTGCGTTAATGGCGCAGTTAACTGGGTCCAGCTGACTTTCTCCGCACCAAGAAGTGAAGAGTTTCCACTTCAGGGCATACAGTTTCCTCGTTGGAGCTCTGGATTGGAGGATGGTCTCAACAACCCCAGTTGAGATACCAGACGCTATGTGTTGCGCCCCCTCAGGTGCCATACCCATAGCCTCCACAGCTCTGGGCGAGGGTGCACAATGGCGCCTTCTGCCTGAGAGCAACTAGATCTGAGAACCAGGCTCGGCTTGGCCAGAACGGGGCCACTAAGAGCAAAGATACCGCGTCCCAGCGTACTCTCTCCAGAACTCCTGGGAGCAGAGCGATCGGGGGAAAGGCATACAGACGAAGCCTCAGCCAAGTCTGTACCATGGCATCCAGTCCCAGAGGAGCTGGATGAGCTAGAGAGAACCAAAGGGGACATTGCGCTGTCTCTTGAGAGGCGAAAAGGTTCCTTTGGGCTTGCCCAAAAATTCTCCATATCTGCTTCACCACCTCGGGGTAAAGCATCCAATCCCCAGGCCTTGGCCCCTGCCTCGACAGGACATCTGCTCCCACATTAAGACGTCCAGGGATATAAGCCGCTCTCAGACAGAGGAGCTTTCCCTGGGACCACACAAGGATCTGGTGCGCCAACTTGTAGAGGGGGCACAAGCGCAGACCTCCTTGGTGATTGATATAAGATACCACAGCTGTGTTGTTGGTGCGAACTAACACATGCTGGCCCCTCAGGTCTGGGAGGAAGTGCCTGAGAGCGTGGAACACCTCTAACATCTCTAGGCAATTTATGTGTCAGAAAAGATGGTGCCCTCTCCACAGACGACGGGCCGGGCCCCCAGCCGGTGAGGGACGCATCTGTCGCAAGTAAGATATGGGAACAAAGAGCTCCCAATACCGGGCCCTGAGTGAGGAACCAAGGTCTCTTCCATATATCTAAGGCCCGAAGGCAGCACCGCATGACCTTGATCTTGTGGAAAGGATTTCCCCTTGGGGAAAACCCCCTGGTTTTTAGCCACCACTGTAGAGGCCTCATGTACAGCAGGCTGAATGGAATCACATTGGACGCAGCTGCCGTGAAGCTTTGCAGTCGTTGAAACTGCTTCACCGTGAGTGACTTGCCTTTTTTGACTCTCGTGACTGCACTTAGGATCGAATCTACTCGAGCAGGAGAAAGATCTGCCCGCATCGTGATCGAATCCCAAACTACACTTAGATAAGTAGTTCTCTGCGCTGGAGAAAGCATGCTTTTCTCTGTGTTCAGTCTAAACCCCAACTGTTTTATGTGGTCTAGAACGACATCTCGATGTCGGACCATCAACTGCTCTGAGTGAGCTAATATAAACAAATCATAGATATAATTAAGTATGCGGATACCCTGGTAATGCAGAGGAGCCAAAGCTGCATCCACAACTTTCGTGAAAGTACAGGGTGAGAGTGCTAGGCCAAAAGGAAGAACCGGATACTGGTAAGCTTCGCCCCTGAAAGCAAACCTCATGAACTTCCTGTGTTGAGGGAGGATGGGGACATGAAAGTAAGCATCCTTCAGATCTATCGTGACAAACCAGTCCTCTGACCTGATTTGGAACATGACCTGTTTCACAGTAAGCATCTTGAACTTCAGTCTCATAACTGAGCGGTTTAGAAGACGCAGATCTAAGATAGGACGCAACCATCCATCCTCTTGGGAACAATGAAGTAACGGCTGTAGAGCCCCAACTTTCTCTGCTGAGGAGGGACCACCTCGATGGCCTTCTTCCTCAGGAGAGTCTCTACTTCCTGCTTCATAACCAAAGCTTGCGCCGAATCCACCAAAGTGAGAAGAACCCCACCAAAAGTAGGCGTAGACAATTGAATTGAATTTTGTAACCTGGTTCTATTGTGCGCAGGACCCACTGAGACACATGTGGCAGTACTTTCCAGGCTGCCAGATGTTCTTTTAAAGGGACCAGCCTCTCGAGACTGGCCTGTGATATTTCTAGAGTAAATGGACTGGTGCCCTAAAAGGGGAACCCCACAGGAAACCCCCGGTCCAAACTCTCCAGGAACCTCAGAGGGGGTGGCACTTCCCCCATGCTGGCTGAATTTGGCAAGCACTAGGGGTGCGCATGTTTTTGCATGTCCCTATATGAGGAGATGGTACACAGCCTGGGCTGCTCCCGTCCAGGAGCCCAGAGAGATTGTCGGCGCGGGAGGAACAGCTAAATTGCCTCCACCTGTTTACGGGCCTCCTGCAACCTGTCAACGACTGTGTTCACAGCATCACCAAACAGGCCAGAAGGCACCAGCGGGGCATCCAACAGGAAGACCCTGTCCTGATCTTTTATTTGGGACAGGGTCAACCAAAGGTGTCTCTCGGCTGCCACCAAAGCTGCCATAGACCCCCCTATTGCACGAGCAGTCTCCTTGGTGGCACGCAGCGAGTGGTCAGCGGTCCTCCTGAGCTCACCGACACCTTCAGGTGTGAGGTCGCCACCCTCATTCATCTCTCTTAGCAGGTCAGCCTGGTAAGCCTGAAGCACACCCATGGTGTGTAGGCAAGCACCTGCCTGACCTGCAGCCGTGTACCCCCTGCCCAGTAGTGCTGAGGTAGTGAGCTGCTTAGAGGGCAGGAATGGAGCCTTCAAAGACGATGCCTCGCCGGCGGAACAGGTAGCTAGCTAGTGTCTGCTCAACCCGGGGCATCGTCTTATAGCCATACTCGTCCAACCCCGCCATGTTACCATAATAATTGGTGGCCAGGGTGAATATACGGGACTAGTATGGCCTTTCCCATGATTTAGTTACCTCAAAATGCTAAATGTAAATCAGGGATGAAGGGAAGGCTCCTGCGTGGAGGTGCAGACTGGCTGCTACATCCAGTTCATGAGAGGCGGAGTGATGAGCCCTTTCCCTGGGGCGAAGAAACCGCGGAGCGGTCTTCCACACCCAGGGAGAGAGCAGACAATCTAGTCGATCGTAGACTATCAATAATAAGTAAAGTTTGAGTTTATATTGAAATCTTCAATAATATTGAATAATCTAACTTATAATTGCAGACTTGGCAAATGTGAGCTCAGTTTGTGATGTTGTTGAAACTTTAATTTGCTCACTATTTAATTTTAGGGCTGTCTAGGAGAAATAATTGAGATATTAAGTGATCTGTGATTTTCCTTTTTTAAGCATATGACAAACTTGTATGATATGTGGCTGATGATAGGTGGCTTAAATAGACGCAGTACCAGTTAACAGTAAACAGTATTGTCAGAAAAAAACTTTTTTTATGTTTTTTATGTACTTTATGTTCTACTTTATGTTTTACCATATTTTCTTGGGGTGAATATTTTCTTGCTCAGTGAAACTGACAACAATGAAATTATGTCTGTCAATGTCCTGAAGCTATCCCGTTGGATCCATATTTTATGGAAGTAAATCATTTTGTATTAATAATGCTTACAGTGGGCCATCTGCTGTGCCCTGTACAATGTTTTTTGAAAAGGGCAAATAATTCAAGTGAGGCCACCCCTGAGTTCTGAATATGTTCTTGAGTATGTGTGTGTTAAGTACGAGAGTGTGTGTGTGTGGGAGTGGGTTAAAAGTCCCCAGCAGAAGATTACTGGTATGCCACCAATAATCTTGAATTGTGCTGTCATTAGAGCTATAGCTGGTTAAGGACCAAACCGCTGGGTAAATCTGCAATGAAATATTAAACTGAGGCAATAAACCTGTGCATTTGCAAGAAAATGAAAACAGATGAGGGGCAGTAAAGAATACTTGATTAATGTATGTGTATGGGAAAGAAAGAATGTATTGGAACTGTAAGAGACAGAATATGTATTTAAATATGTGTGTGTGTGTGTGTGTGTGTGTGTGTGTGTGTGTGTGTGTGTGTACACACTATGGAATAATAGCCTTCACAAGTACCACAAAGCCACATGAAAATGTTTGCCAAAAATAATACAACTTTTGGCTAAAACACACAAGTTCAGGGGAATTATGAGGTACTGGAGGACACCCACCAACATCTCACCAACATTACATTTTTTAAAGCAAATATTTGTATGACAATTAGGTTGTGAATTACATTAATGTAAAACAAGAAAAGGTAATTTAATTTTAGAACATTTTCAATTTTATTTTTTTCTTAGAATGTACCCACACAAGCATAAATAAAATCTGTAAAAGGTTTTGGCTGAAAGTGAGCAATACATAATGGCCCAGCAGGCTAAATAGCATACATAAAGAAACAAATTCTGCTTAATCAAATAAACAAAAAAACAAACAAACTGAAAAGCAGAAGTTAAATCTCAATCCAAATTTTAAATCTGATAAAAGTATGTGGAGGACTATAATGCTGGCATACAAATGTACTTTTACCTCAAGCCCGAGAGGAAGCCAAACAACACTAAACAGTGAATGTATAGAGCAGTGAAAAAGAATATGCAATAAAACGCATACAGCATACAGATTACCCCTGGCCAGTGATGCCAAATGCTGACCTTTGCCTGAGAAAGTACATTTTTTTGTAGAACTTTTCTGAACAGAATCTCCCATGGAAGTTTTTTTTTTCCCATGGAAGATTTCAGGCCTAAGAACCAGGTGTGAGATATCCAATATGGCTCTATTAATAGGAGTTGTGTTTGTCCTCTCAAACCAATAAGACTGCATGAAGCAGTCTGAATAGAAAAAAACATGTACAGGCATGTCATTTGCTATGAGTAAGCTAAGGCATGAATGCCCAGAGAAGCTGAGGGTGAGAGAGAGAACCATAGAAGACAATAGGTCATTTAGTTAAAAAAACTTATTTCAACTTCCTCTATGCAAAACCTCTCCCAAATCTGATTTATATGTATAGAGTATTATCTCCATTATATGGAAAGTTGGCACCTCCCTGATGTTTGATGTACAATACCAACTCCATAATGTCAATTCGTATTGCTTCAGATCTCTGAAAGAAAATGTTTAATCAACTGTACATTATTTCACAGTATAACTTTATTATTTTCTGCACTTTTAAGATACTAAGGTGTCTGGTCATTTCGACTGGAGATAAACCTCGAAAGCTCTCTGACGCTCACGCGAGGCTGTGATGGTGTGGTACAAAAAATGTTGACAATTACTAAACGTTATTTTTTAGAAACATGTTTGGGCTGTGTTTTTGCAAATGCTCTGACTGTAGTTCCACCAATATTCTACTGTGGCAACATATGTGGAACACAAAAATGGAGGGATATGATGCTCTAGTCAGAGATAGTACAAGAAAGAGGTTGGGAGGAAAGAGAAACCAGAGATGCTCATGAATGTGTGTCAGATAGAGTTTTGAGGGCCAAACATTGACTAGAGACATGTCAGATGTCAAGGAGTAGTGTTGTTGTACACTGAGGGCACTGCCACAGTCCGAAAGTATTGATTTCCCTGCTTGTAGAAAGCCAGTAACTGTCATGTGGAGAGGCCTGACCTTGGAACAGGCAAGACAACTATTCCCCAATTCCCATCAGCCTGACTGAAGCTCAGAGCAATGTAGTCAAGACAACAACACAGCTCTGCTTTATGGCAGAGAGCGTGGGTTTATCTCACACCAGAGGAAGAATGAAGAAATAGAGAAAAACAGTCCACGCTATCCAGTTCCCCCGAGCTCTTCTTGGGCAGCCTTGAGTGTAGTTATCACAGTGTTTGAAATGACAATAGCTTGACTTAGACTTCTCTCTAGAGACTCAAATCTGGTATAAAATTCAGAGATAGACAGGAAGGAAGAGTGAGATGGTGAAAGGAGAGATAAAAGAGTTAGGTTAGGCTAAAGAAAAGGCAGCATAATGTGGGAATAAAAAAACTGAATAAGACACACAAACTCAGGTGTCTGCCCTTAACTATTATCATCTTTATCATAACAACTTCACTGATGACACTGATCATATTCAGTCATTACTTGGTATGTTTGACAGTTTTGAACTTAATTGGCATCACAAACAAACAATGCATTTACACAAGTACCATTACCATTTACCAGAAAGACCATGCTGGTTGAACCAGCACCAAACTAATGTTAGCCAGTGTTGTTACTATATAAAAATTATTATTTCCTTGGTACAATACCTAGGTTCAGTACTGGTATCCAATACTGAACCGACACCATAGCAAAAAATAAAACAAATGAAAAATAATTTATTAAAAGGTCACTGAACAAATTGAACACAAACTTCTGTTTTATTAATTAATTAAAAAACGCTGAAAACTCTGACCTGAACAGCATGTTGAGCAACAGCAATTCCTCCTCCTTCCTTTTATTAAAAAACATACAGCATTTATTAACCATTGTTAATTCTAGTTTATTAACAAATTGTTAACTTGATTACAACTGGATTTTAAAAAGTATTACTAAATATAGATGTTTGTAATGTGCAGGTTTTGTTTGTCTTTAATTTTGAAGTCTTGTTTTGTAGTTTATGTCCATGTCCTTTAGTGTTAACCCTTTAGTGTTGTGTCCAGGTGTTCCCTGTTCCCTGTCTTTGTATTTATACTCCTGTGTTCATACTCCTGCCATTGTCTCTTTCATTATTAAATGTATCTTGCTTGTTGGTTCATGGTGTTATAAAACATCATATCAGTTTACTATTAAGTACGTTTATTATTGTTTTAAAAAGTTGAAAAAATATTACTAAAGAACGAGTAACTGACCCTAAACTTTTGAATAGTATGTTAACATCCTATACATATACACAAAAAAAGAACATTATACCAACACCAGTAGTACCTGGTGGTTACTCCTAAGAAATCCAAACTGTCAGTTTAAACGGAGCTAAATGTTTTAGTCTCTTTGACACTGCCATTTTTTATTTTATTGTTTTTTTTTGTTTTTTTAATCATAAGGAAAGTAGAAGCAAATTGGCTGTGCTGTTACTGACTATTTTATTTGTCAACAGCAGCCCACAGGTAAAAGAAAAAGTCAGGACAGGGAATGCATATTGCCAATAAATTAGGCTAAGCTGGTAACAGTTTGTCTATATGGGCTGGTTTTCTGCCTCACACTATTTTCACCCCTCTCCTTCAAACACACAAAAACCCAGTAGTTATTTAAAAGGAAGTCTGTAACATTTTCATACTTGTATTACAGTCACATTAAAATATTTTCAGTTCCTCTCTCAGGCATTTCAATACCTAAGATTTTTGCTGTTCAACCAGATTTTGGCACATTTTGCCTTTCCTTTTTCAGTGAAAGTGGCATGCTTTGTCAGATATGGTAACCCATACCCAAAATGTGACCTTTGCATTTAACCAACCACTGGTGAGGAGTGAACACACACTGCAAGTTATGAACACACACACACGGAGCAGTGGGCAGCTATCACTACTTTGCTTAAGAGCACTTCAGTTGCTACCTGCCAGCACTGGAATCGAACCAGCAACCTTCTGATTACAAGCAGTGGACTGAACAGTTCTAAGTCTGGCAATCGTTCCTGATAAGTATTTCACAGCGCGATTAGCTGATATCGTTCAACACTGCTGGTGTAACACCTGTAACGATGAATATACAGTTGTTTACTTGTCAAATGTCAAGGTAACTTTTTGTTTCTGTAATTGATTTTAAAAGAAATCTCGTAGGTGACAGATACATGTCAAAAAGGTACTGATCCTCAAGTTAACCATCACAAGAAACTCAACTAATGCTCACAGGTAATTTTGATTTCAATAATAGTAATTTAATGAATCACTATAAAATTAGGTGTGCTGTAGGTTTTTAGAGGTTAATGTTTCACGGATGCCAAGGTGTTTATTGGTAACTGTGCAGTCATGAATGGTTAGAATCTTCTCGAAATAACTGAGGTTATGGGATAAGTTTAAATATGTGAAAATGAATGAAATTTTAAAGCATTAAGGAAAAGCATAAGCATATTATTGCATATCATCATCTTTCCAGTAGTGTCTACTGTGCTTACAGTGTTTCCAGTTCTACGTATATCTTTCTTATTTGCTGCCTGTTTGGCTGACCTGACCATTGCATCTTCTTGTTTTTATGGGTTTAATGTTTATTTCTATCTGCCCTGTATACATCTTCACATTCATTCCATGTTGCTGTCTTATCAAGCTCTAGGGTACCCATTGAGTTTTTCAGAGAGCCAGAAAACTAAGCATGCGCTACACAACTGAAAGCTATGGCTCTATGCACACTACAAGACAAAATTAACCTCTTATTTTTAGTTGTGTGTGTGCTCATAAGTGATCACGAGTTGGTATGTGAACAACAAGAATTTGCACAGAATTACAACAAAACGGCAGCTTTATGAAAAAAATTATTTTTCATAGAGCTGCCAATGGATTCAACTATTTGCTTTTTGTAATTAACACATTCAATTGCTTTAAAAAATGCCCTGTAATTATTAGGTGTGGTAGTTTGTATGCAGTATAAAAATATATTGTGTGTTCCCAGAAATGCAAATACAATAATGTAATATCTATGGTTAGTCCATTATTAATTTAATATTAGTCTATGCGTTCATTCACTGTAGTTCATGTTAAACTGATTATTAATTCAGATATTAGTACATTATTAGCCATGAACCCTTATTACCACAATACCACAATGCATACCACAATATATAACATTGTACAATAAAATGCTAATTTAATAATAAAACAACCTTTCTCACACCTAATTGACATAATCTTACTGTTTCAAAATTGCAGTTTTCTGCTGCTGTTTTAATAAGATATCTATGAATGATGGTGTATTACCTGTTACCTTATGACCTGACATTTTAGTTGTTGCTATGATGATTTTCACCATACAAAAAATGATATTACTTAATGTTTGTCACCTGCCATCTGGGTTTGATTTATAAATAAATAAACCGACCATATAAAGGTAAAAAAAAATAAAGGTAACAAGCTACAGTGGTAATACTTTACAATAAGGTTGTATTTGTTAGCATTAGTAAACTTATTAGCTACAAGAAAACCCTAAGAAACAGGGAGCAGTGAGGAAGACCTATGCTGGTACAATTGTTCATGTTAGTTCCATGTGCATTAACTAATGTTCCATGTGCAACTAATGTTTTAAATGACAGATACAATTTT
The DNA here is from genome assembly GCA_036877625.1 of Ambastaia sidthimunki. Lineage (NCBI taxonomy): Eukaryota > Metazoa > Chordata > Actinopteri > Cypriniformes > Botiidae > Ambastaia > Ambastaia sidthimunki. The sequence continues at coordinate 9,549 of JAZGTK010005074.1, forward strand.
TGATTTAAAAAAAACTAAGTAACTAAATGAACTAAGATTAACAAATGTTGAACATGTATTGTTTATTGGTAGGTCATGTCAGCTAATGCATTATTATGTCAGCTAATGTATGTTAATAAATACTGTACAACATTATTGTGAAGTTTTACTGCTATAGTCATAACTGTTAAAAAACTGTTAAAAAATTAACACATTACAGCAATTAAACAATACACATTACCATATATACAGTTCTATAAGCTTTACTGCTACATTGCATACTCCTTAAACATTGCATATTCTCATTAAAAATAATAATATAAAAAATAAAAACAATAGAGCACATTTTGGATAAACAAACAAAAACTGTCTATCAGTACAATTTAAAATGATTCCAACTGTTTAAATATGAAATTCTTATACATGCTAGACAAACACATACAGAATTGGTTTTACAGTTTATAATACACTACTTATTCTTACTGCGTAACTAGTGTGCACATAAAATAGTAACAGTTTCTTGATTAAAAATTTCACCTTCAATGCCTTTGTAATTAATTACTGAGGCCATTCTGAGGACAGCTGCTGCTCCAATTAGTCTGAAACGGACAATAATGTTGAATGTTCTGCATGTTACAGCTGTCACTGTAGCCTCTCCCTCAGGTGCTTGGTGCACATCTCTCCCTTGCAGTATAGACATGGTATGGGCCTACCGTGAGGCAGAGCCACCAACTGTCTAGTGACCTCTTGCTAAATTGTTAATAAAGCAAATGTCAGTAATATGTGAAATAGTATGAGTGAAAAAGAAGACTTACAGAGTGAATTCCAACTAATACCATAGCTGTTTGGTAAAATACAGCAATCTAGAAAGAAAAAATAAAGTGAAAAATATTAGGGCTTTCAAAGTTAAGGTACTGTATAAATGCATATGATGACTTAATATGTTTAACTAAATTTTTTAACACATATTTTTGCAGCTGACACATTTGACAATTGTACATTTAATTTTGTTTTTTTTAAAACTTGATTTAGAGATACAATTTAATTAGAACATGATGAGAGCTGCAGTGAACACAAACACAAGTCAGTAGCATTTTTCATTAAATGTAGAAAGACATTCTTTATAGATAATTTATATATAAATTAAACTTGAAAAGGCATTTAACAAAGGTAAAGTCACTTGTAGCCTTTGTATGGTGAAATTGAATTATCATTAAAGCTCAGCATGTTGAAATATTAGCCATGAATAAAATAAAATAATCAACAGAAACGTCACTACATATATCGGTGTAGTTTAAGATAAAGTTTTAGTCATATTGTTTTAACAAATTATTTAATGTTCTATATTTACATTTTTTAAGTATTTCAACAGTTTGCAAATATAAAAATACGGTTTCAAAAAACTACTAGTAATTACTTTCTCCTAAATAAGCAGGTGATTGTATTAACTACAAACTAAATACATTCATCATGATAAAATGTTTTAATTGATCAATATTCCAAAAGCAAAACAACTACAAAAGTATTGAGACAATGTACAAGAATGCAAAGCTCAAAGTCAGAAGTTATCCAGAGTAATTGCTGTACCTCCATTACATTTGCTCTTGCATGACTCTTACCTATATGAAGCAGAGTATTTTTTTATTGCCTTTTAAAAATGGTACTTTGCTTTGAGAGGATTGCCAAAACCCTAAAATTTGACATCAGCAGTCCCTTTCTTTAAAAAATCTGTCTGTGGCTGCCTTAGTACAAAACAGAATGTACTAATGTACTTGAAAGATCAGAGACACATAAGCTCAATATTAGTTGTTCTGTCTCAAAATCTAGTTAGCTGTCTACTGTCTACAAAGACAACATGCTAACAAGCAAAAGTGGCATTGTTCTCATAAACATCATTTGTGCTAAATTTAATTTTCAATTCAGTTTTATTTATATAGCGCTATTTACAATGCTACATTGCTTCAAAGCAGCTTTACACAAAATACTAAGATAAATTTAGAAATCAAAAAACAAATTGGAAAAAAATAAACAATTCAGACATTCTACACAATGTATGGTATTAAGGATACCAATATATGGTACTAAACAATAACGTGCAAACATAAGTAGCACACATGAACTTTAAGTAAATCCTAAAATAAAATACATCTTTTATCTCTTTTCTAGAATTTAAGCTTTTACATTGGAGGCATGGTTAAGAAGTCATGAAATGGCGTTAGATAAATAGTTCACTAGGTAATAATGCATAATATGCACTTCAAACTAATAAATGTACACATTATATAAGGAATGTAACATCAACAAATTCCTCTCATACAATAAATAGTAATGAGTTCTGAGGTAAAAGACAAAAAACTGAGGCTTACTGAGGACCCAAACTCTTTGTAAATGTATCATTTACAATCTTTACAATCAATATTGTATAAATTCACCCACACATAAGACTTCTAAAAATAAAAATTCTGGAGGTACAGATGAAATTTCAAGCTTTTATTTTTCTGCTTCTGATATTTTCCAATTAACATGCTTAATGCTGCATCATGTAAAAACATTGTTTTTTAATACCTGAAGAATACTTAAATGACTTCCTTTCATTATTTAAATGAAAAGTCAATTGGGATATCACAGACATGATAGTCATGTAAAAAGCATGTTTGAAGAAAACACTATATTTTCAACACCACTCACATTACAACAAAAAAATACAATTAAAAAATGTAATTTCTTTGTTAATTTTCTTGTTTTAATGTGATTTTATCTTGACGTTTTTAAATATTTCATTAGGGTAGATATTGTTATGTTGTCTTGTTATGTTTGCTATCTTCCAAACAAATAGATTTGCTATTTGTAGTTAAAAGTACTTGTTTGTTTATAGTTTATATAAAATAGGCAATTAGATAAAAATGAATTACAAGTAGCAAAACAAGCAAACAAACAAACAAGTACAAACCACTGATGTGCTAGAAATGCTGGAAAAAATAGATGGTACAAGGAAAAAATCTAGTGAGAGAACTTGATGTCAGAAACCAAGAGGTGGTGTTGAGGGAATTATTTTAATATAGTTTGTTAACATGAATATAAAGAAACTTGTGTACTTGTGTTTTTAGGTTAATAATTTGTATTTGTTTTTTATACAAAATGGGGGGAGGCCCCCATTAAAAGCAGTTAAAGCAGAACATAGCTTTGCTATCCACTTCACATTGCTTAACAAAGTAAATATTCCAAGGAGGTACCACATGTTGAGGTATGCTCAAAATTCAGCATATGCTGAGGTCTTAGATTTGAGGAACACCCACAGCATCAAAAGAATGTGTCCTCAGAGCATTCTGGCTGACTTAAACTCTATTAACAAGGAAAATTAAATTTTCAAACACATAAATAAGGAAAAAAGTGCAGTCTAACAACTGCCTTTGTTAATTCATTTCATGCATAACAAGATAAAGTGAATGTGGCAAGTCATGTTTGTGTGCTCAAAAGAAAAAGTTTGTTTTGTTTTTCTCTTACCTCAGCACATCTGAGAGAGATTTTTGGAACTATGGAGCATTGTCAAAACAAAGATGGCAGAAGAGGGACTGGGCCCGAGAAGGAAAGAGCCACTAAGGCAGCTGGAAACTTAGACTGTGTGGTTTCCCCCCCTCCGCCACCTCCAACCCCCCACCCCCCAATACAACTGCATTCACATGTGCCTAATTTACTCTCTCAGTATGTTTACTCTCTTTTTCTCCTGTTCTCTCACTCGCTCTCACAGGAGACTGTCACAGCTGGTTGTACTTATAGCCTTCTGTGGTAACGTGTGTTTCATTAGCCTTGGACGTGTGTTTTGCACCAGATCTAGTCATGTTATTGTTAGGATGTGGTAAAATTATAAGTATGGGATGCAGCTTTAGGGGAGAGGTAGAGCATGGATGGAGGTTAGAGCTGATGCTTGGGGAAGTTGGGGGGATATGTGACTCGTTAACTCTGAGCCACTGCTTGTTTCTCATGACTGTGTAGCAATAAAAGGTCTGCCACAATTTGTAGTGCTAATGACTTAATACTGCACAGCCTGGAAGACATACAAACATTCATCAATAGCTTTATAATTGTATTGGCCCATCTTAGTCGAATGAAACAGACTATTGTAGGTTCCAGGGAGTGGGTGGTAATTTTGTTGGGTCAATGCAGCATGGCAATCAAATCATTGGCAAACATTCCCTCTTGCATATGTAAAAACAGACCTCCCTATAGCATAACTCTTAATCTTCAGTTTCACTAAATTAATCAATATGGTTATTTAAATTAGAAACAAGTTCTTCTGCTGCAGATCTACTTTTTGAAGGAAACTTGTAAAGGGTACTTTGTATTAAATATGTATTAATATGTATCTGTTTTTTAAGGATTGCAATGTAAATCATACGTATAGCCCACAATTTTAGCAGTTAGTGTGTGTCAATATCACAAGTAAATGTCACACGTTGTGGTTGTGAAGCATGGTCCCTGTGCAGAGAATGACAAGTGAAACGCAGAGGGTTTTTTTTTACAGAAAATGAAAGTTGTACATTGTCAGACAAGTGTGTTATTAGTGATTATAGAATTTTACAGGTCTAAGATGGTCCAGACTATGCAGTTGGCTAATATTGTTATGCATTTAAGCAGAAGTAATGATCATCCCAAGTCTTTGCAGAGGTTGGCATCATCTCTACACAGTGGTAGTTCATCTGAAGTCATCTTAAGATGCTAAATCCATACTGGAGCATTATTTAGTGTTTTTTTTCTGATGTAATGGGAATACAAGGTTATGAGATGAATTATGTAAATGCTTGGCTAAAGAGATGTGTCTTTAATCTAGATTTGAATTGTGAGAGAGTGTCTGAGCCCTGAACAGTGTCAGGAAGGCTATTTCACAGTTTAGGAGCCAAAAATGCTTTATGTCCTGACTTTGTGATTCTCAGAACATGACAGTTAGCCAATGTAGAGATGATAAAATTGGTGTTATATGATCACATTTCTGTATCTGGTAAGGACTCTAGCTGCTGCGTTTTAAACTAACTGTAGCGTGTTTATTGAGCATGCTGAACAACCACCTACCAGAGCATTATAATAGTCCAGTCAGGAGGTCATAAATGCATTAACTTGTTTTTTTACTTCAGGAACAGACAGTATGTTCCGCAGCTTAGCAATGTTTTAAAAGGTGGAAGAAGGCTGTTTTTGTAATAATTGCGATATGATTTTCAAAAGGTATATTGTTTTCTAATATAATACCCAAGTTTTTGACTGTGATGGCTGCAGTGATAGTACATCCTTCATTTTGAAAATTGTATTCTAGAAGTTTCTGTTTACAGGGTTTGGTCCAATAAGTAGAATCTCTGAGAAGGGAAAAGAAAAGGGAAAGACTGGTCATCCAGTACTAATAATAATACTGTCAAGAGGCAGCATGCATATTGAGAATAGCAGAGGGCCTAAAACAGATCTTTGTGGCAGGCCATAGTTTACTGGTGTTAATTTAGATAATCCCCCTGTTAAATTAAAAAAATGCTTACTGTCACCTAAACCACTGTGAAGCCTGCTCCGAATACCAAATTTTATAATCGATCTAAAAGTATGTCTAATATCTATGTGTGTCAAATGCGGCACTAAAATTAAGTAAAACTAGTAGTGAGATGCAGCCTTGGTCTGAAAATCATGTTCAAATCAGTTCAGTTTCTATGCTATGTGGCCTGATTCCTGATTGAGACTTTTCATAAACATCTTTCTTCTTGAATAATGAGCACAATTAAGTGGATACAATTTTTTCTAATATTTTAGACTTAAATGGCATATTTAAAAAGGGCCTGTAGTTTGCCAATTTGTTTGGATTTAGCTGTGGTTTCTTTATGAGAGGCTTCATAACTGCCAGCTTGAAGGGTCTTGGGACATAGCCTAGACATAGAGAGAAGTTAATAATATTGAAAAGAGGTTCTTCAGCTACAGGTAACATCTCTTGTAGTAGTTTAGTTGGTATGGGGTCTAATAGGCATAAGGAAGGTACAGTTGGAATGATACATTTATTTAGGTCTTCTTGCCTTATGTTTGTAAAGCACTGAAGCTTTTCTTGAGAGGCACTTATTATTGAGGGTCTCTTATCTTTAAACTGTGGTCTGATAAAGAGAGTGTGACGGACTATCATTGAGCTTCCCTCCCTCTGAGCTATCTGTCCTTCTATCTATTCTGTCGACATTCCAGTTTTCGCATTCTCTTCTGTATCAATGTAATGCATTTGATCTATTTAATAGATCATCAAAAAATCTAAAGTTGGCATTGCATCATGCAGACTCTCTCACACACAAACACACACACACACACAGTTTTAGTAAAACAGTTACAGAAAATGTTGCTGCAGTATTTGCTTTTGGTGATTTCTTTCTTTTTCTTTTTTTTTGTACATTTCAAATTAGTCATACAAACAATCTGAAGCAAATACATTCTTGTAATGAATATCCATAGCAAATAATTAAGAAGTGAAATTAAAAAGATTAAACAATTGTTCTTTTGTGTTTTTAGTGATAATAGAGAGTTTGCAGGGATAAGATCAGATAATAGTCCAGGAGACCCAGAGGTCTCAAATGTGCCTCTACACATCATCACTCATCCTCCCTCAGGGGTCTACCTAGGTGCAAAATACCTTTATTTCTGACTAATGCTACTACTGTGGCAGTGTGAAGAGCTCCACATTTAGTCCACATTGTCGACTATTTAATTGTATGCAGGACTATGTCCAGTTTACTCAAATATTGTTTGCTTTCCTGCACATGTTCTGTGGGGTAATCAGATCAGGTGGCAAAGCCTTATCAGGGGAAGACTGATAAGAGTTGTAAGATGGTAAGAGTTGTAAGATGGTGTATAGTGCATGCTTGGTTTAGCATTATGATTGGAATAGATAGATTACAGAAAGTCTAGAAGAAAAACATGATAATAACGAAATAATAACAAAACAAAAAATAAAAACAAATAATAACCTGAAGCATACTTTTATAATAGGACAGAAAGAGTTAAGTCCAGAAAGACAAAAACCTGGAACCTGCTATGTTTTCAGTCTTTTGATACTTGAAACTTTGTAAAAGATCATGAGTTAGTGGAACAAGACTCAAGTTCCTGGGATTTGAAGGGAAATTTGTTCTACAGACTTATAATGTACAGATATGTTTCCCTGGCCCAATTCCTGTACACTCAGTAAACTAATACAAGCCAAATGTCTTGAGAGTTCAGACTGATTTGAGGCCTCTGTATGTATGATTGATAGGGAGTATTGTTTAATATTTATATTTGATATCACAGACATCAATATTCTATTTTTAAGTACAAAAGTTGCCAGATTCAAAAAATGTTAAATATGTAGAAGTGTTTTAATAGATTGTTAAATTCATTTTGCGTCAGTTTTTTCTTTAACATTTCTAAAAGTAGCTTTGTTACTAGCAGTTCTTTAATTGCCTTGTCTATACAGTTTTGCTATACTAATTCCTATATGTGAAAAATAGCTTCAAGGTTTCAATGAAGTGTAATAGGACATCCTTCTTTATCTTTGTAATTTCAAAAACATGTTTAACAACCACTTTCACTGCCTGAAAGAAAGTGCATGCTCCCCTGAGAACTTGAGTGAGGTATGTGAATTGGCATTGTCCAAAGAAGGCCTGTCCACCATCTGGGCCAGGAATGTGCAGGCCTAATCAAAAGGATTGACAGAGGCCTCTTTTTGTCTGAATGCTCTGTGCCTCCAGATAGCTATAAAACACCTGGATCAATCAGCGGGTGACAGCATAGAAACAACGAGGTGGAGGGAAAGAAGATCAGTCAATGGCAGAAGCGGCTTACCTCCCTCCCTTGTCCTAAAGCGGCTGCATGCTCCCCTCCCTGTGCCCCTCACTCCAGCACTTTGATAACAGTTATGTCTCTGGATCTTGCAGCAGGCTGTCACTGGTTTGATCTGTGTCAGCTAAGGCTTTGAAAAGAGTTCATAAGGTCCTCATTGGTCTAAACAGTCACCCTTGACTTTTCTTTGTCTTTTGTTTCCGGTCAGTGTTCAGTCTGCACATCTTTTACTGATGCTCAGTTGCCTCATGTTTAGCTGAACATATTTGCTTTGTGAAAAACGATTGCAGAACCATACCTAAACCAAAAAGGACATTGCTTAACAGGCCATTAATGTTCAGAGAGACTTTTTTTTCTTTCATCAAGAATTATCACAAACATGTTTCAAACATGCATCACCAGATGATTCCCATAATAGTAAATAACACCCATTAGTTAACTCAGTGAGTTATAGAACAAGAACAGAAAGAAAACAAAACAGAAAATTATAAATGCAAGCAGCAATGATGGGCCCAAGCATTACAGTGCAATTGCCACCTGCTGCTTCTCAGAAAACGATTAATAGTTGTCACATGCATTTAATACCGAAAATAACTGAGGACTATTTTAAAATCTGTTCTGGGTTTTTTGTAGGTGACACACTTCCCACTGCCAGTTGGTGGTGCTATAACCGTGACTTACAATAGCCACGTCATTATGATCAGCCCACAACGCCAAAAATACTTTCCAAGTTTGATGTAGATCACTTAGTGCATATAGAAGATATGAGACACTTCCTGTTCCATTTATTGTCATAAATTGATTGCCTTGCCATGGCAACACCATTTAAAATATTAACAACACATTCACAGTTTCAATGTCTCTTCTTTTTTTCAGACCAAGTATGAAGCGACTTGGGTAAATTTAAAAGAACTGATTTAAATGCGGTTTCAAGTGACATACTTTCTTCTGCCAATCAGTGGCGCTATGACTGTAACTGAATATAGCCACATTTATGTCATCAGTCCCAAGGACCAAACATACAGCAAAACCTAACCCTAACAACCCTAACATACAGCTCAAATTTGAACAAAATCATTCAACTCAGGCAGCAGATATAAGATACTTCCTGTTTCCATTTTTTGCCATTAATTTATTGCCTTACCAAAGCAACTTCGTTTAATATATCAAAAATCCATTTGCAAATTAGCGTCTTCAGTATTTTGGCATGTTATTTGCCAAATTTGGTGACAATACCATTAATCCCCTAGGAGGAGAAGTTAAAAATTCAGAGCCTGGAATTCACAAAAAATCCACATACAATCCAAAATGGCCAACTTCCTGTTGGTCGGAGCTAATTGATGTAATTAATGTTGTCCGGCTTGATGAGACTAATATATGTACTAAGTTTGGTGACTGTAGCCGAACCTAACTTCACACACTAGACAAAAGAGGCACTATATAGCCCCCCCACCATGCTAATGTCTAACCTTTTTCCTATGCCTAAAGACTAACCACTATGATGTGTGTGACCCAAATTTCATGCCATTTTAAACATGTTAAGCACCTCAAATACATCTAAGTGTTGCATCTAAGATTGACACATTACCAATATTTAAGGATATCACATCCTTTTACAGCATTCCTGCAGCATATCAATGTCATTAGCCCACCACACCAAACGTATTTGCAATAGTGTGATGTAAATTGCTTAAAGCATTCTGTAGTTTTTAAAGACCTTTTTCCATTTTCTCGTCATAACTTTATTGTCTCACCATGGTAACACTATTTGAAATATCAAAAATACATTTGCAATTTTGAATCTTCAATGTTGGCATGATGCTCACCAAGTTATGAAAGTGACATGTTTTTTGTCAGTTATGGTTACCCATAACCGAAATGTGACCTCTGCATTTTACCCATCCTTCGTGAGGAGTGAACACACACTGCAAGTCGTGAACACACACACACCCGGAGCAGTGGGCAGCTATCCCTGCAGCGCCCCCGGGAAGCAATCGGGGGTTAGGTGCCTTGCTCAAGGGCACTTCAGTTGCAACCTGCCGGCGCTTAAATCGATCCAGCAACCTACTGATTACAAGCCTAACTCCTTTACCAGTACACCACAACTGCCCCCACCAAGTTACTAAGGCAATCACATGAAATCCGTAGGAGGAGTATTTAAAAGTTCATGGCATGCACTTTTCAGGGCTTTACACTTTTAGTGCTTGGGCCCTAAAAATAATGCTAAGGCAAACAACAGGGCCCTTCACACTTTCAATGCCTGGGCCCTAATAATAATAATAATCCAAAGAAAACAATATGGCCCTTTCCACTTTAGTGCTTGGGCCCTAACAAGAAAGTTTTCTATTTGCACCTGTTTCCAACATGGATGGCATGACAGCCCAGGCTCTGAAAAGCGTGAAAAGTGTATTTTATGACAGACATGTTTTTGTCCTGCATACCTTCGCTGTGCATTTCTGGATTAAAAAAATAATATTAAAAATGTATATTATTAAATTACATGGGTTGCAGAGAGGACAAGACTTTTTTCAGTGTTTGGCAATGAATTGATTTCAACAAGTTTTTATGTGTGAGGCTATTTTGTATAGTAGTAGTGATAGTTTTTTAGTTTTAAATAGTTTTAAAAGTAACACAAAAAATAGTTAGAGAAAAATAATGCTTTTCAGATGCAGTTTCAGCCTAAAGCTAGGAGGGATATTTTTTTTTATCTCTGCAACAGAGCCGCCACCATTTGTCCTGGGCAGTGGTGGACAGTAACTTTGACTTTGTTACTGTACTTAAGTATTTAGGTATCTGTACTTTATTAAAGTATTTATACTTTTACTTTAACACAGTCCAAAGCTTAATATACTTTTTAGTCCATTGCATTTAATAAAACATATCCTTCCTTGTCATTTGGAATCTAAAAATTGACGCTTCAAGAAGCATTTCTTTTTTGTGAACAAATGAATTCATTTTAATGAACCATTTAAATCAATTCACAAATCACAATAAACGAGTCTCACTGATTCAATGATTCAGTCAGAACGAGTCTCCAGTTTTCATGTTTATTCAAAATGAGCCATGAACCAAATATTGAGCATATGCATTACTAATGGCAAATTTTAGTATTGATTATTGTGACATAAATGTAAATCATATTTAGATCATAACTGAGAGTATGTGAATGTGCTGTAACAGAAAATACTAAAATATTGCATTGCTAATATTGTAAACTCCACTAGGTCCTTTACAAACAGCTTTATTTAAACCCTGGTTAAAATATGTATAAATTTATTCGTAAATTCCATGTAAGCATATCAAAGGTGAATGTGGCTATGAAAAGTTGTTATCAATGGAATAAAAATAAAGAACCATCACCAATGTCTAATAATGTATAACAAACACATTAACCTCATTGTCATCACTTTATAAAAGTTTAAGAGCATTAGAGCATATTGAAAGCATATTTCTTAGCAGGCTGATTATAGTATTTATTTTCTCCTTCCCTATTCTTTCTGGACAAATATGTAGAACAAAAGAAACATACCAAAACCACAAGCATGCAGGCTTTTTGGCCATTATAGTCTACAGATTCTTTTTAACTAAAAATCACCCCTAAATGTAGGGTAGACAGTTCAAAGACAATAGCAATAGCAACCTAGTTTTGAAAGCATAAGAACTTACCCTCCCTTCAGCGTGCTCTCTAAAGCATCCTCCAAACCTCCTTCAACACATGAACGCATACATAGTTTGACAGGAAAATAGATCATCCCATCATTGTATCCGGACCAAAAACAATGATTGCGACATTTTATGGTCCAGTGCCTTCTACAGAAGATGTATATTTATGAAAACATTATTGTCAATTCTGCTATATGTACATACTGAGGATTGAAATTCCTGTTAAAACACAGAAATTGTGTTGAAACATAAACATAACACATAAGTAAAATATTTAAAAAATAAGTATAGATAAAAATGCTACAACAAAATATAAAAATGAATACAACAAAAATAATACACTATGTACAATGCTTCATATAGCAAACAGTATGCAAAAGAGAAAGCAGCAAATTGTAGAAGTGGCTAGAGCATTGAGAATAGGTGTGTTTGTATGTTAGGTGTTTGTATGTTTTGTATGTGATTTGGTGTGTGTTTGTGTTGGGGTGGGTGGGGAGTTCAGTGCATCTGGGGGAAGAGGACAGAGAGGGAGGAGAGTTCAAGTTCTTGACACCCTGTTGAATGAAGCTATTCTTTAGTGTAGTGGTTTGGGCCTGGAGGCTCTAAAACTTCCTCCAAGGTGGCAGAAGACTAAAGAAGCCATGTGGGGGTGGGTGGAATTACCCACTATGCTGAGAGTTTTCTGGGTTAGTTGGGTTTGAGTACATGCAACAATGTTATGGACAAACTACAGAACTGTGTATGTGGATCTTGTTTGGCTCATTAATACTTGTACATAATATTAGTACATAATATTCTTGTACACTGTCTTGTCTTTAAATTAATGTTTCTGTCTTTAGTAATACCACACACAGTGCTGTAACCTATATCGCTGCTCTTTTTGTAAGACATACAAAATGTCTCAAGTTACATATGTAACCCGGTTCCCTGAGACAGGGAACAAGATGCTACCTCATGACTTGACCCTATAAGAGACGTGCTTTAAATGCGCCGGGTCTTAACACACGTGAAATCATGTCTATTTATAGACAGGCCAATGTCTTGTGTGTTTTGCGCCATGTAACCTTTCAAAGGCGCCTGCAAAATGCATCATCCATGACTGATGCCATGACTAAAGTATGGCAACGCAATGCAGCATCTTGTTTTTATATCTCAGGGAACCAGATTACATACGTATCCTGAAACGTTTCCTTTTGAGGGAACTCAATGCTGCCTCATGGCTTGATGCTACGGGGAATGTTATTGAGAGAAAGGCCTGCCCCAGATGCTGCGAAACATCACAGACAACATCAGAATCAGAAGGAGACTGTCAAGCCAGTAGTGCTTGAGCACCTGGGGTTGAATTCAAGTCTAAGCTGTAAAATCTAATGAAACTGTGTGGATAGGACCAGCCTGTCACATCACTTAGGGATATTTCCTGGTCCGGAAACACCTGAAGCACCACTGGGTGACTGACAGTAACAATTAGGAATATAGTCTGGTCCAGGGTGCTTTAACAAAGCCAGGGGGAAAATCCAAACAGACAGGGTCTACAGAAAGAGCTTGTACCCACTTGAGCGATATTAAAGCTAATATTAGAGCTACATTGAGAGTCCGAAATTTATCTAGGGCTGACTCTAGGGACCTGGCTGACTCAAATGAAGCCTGTGATAAGCTCCTTAAGACTGCAGTAATGTCCCAAAAAGGGATCTGTGTGCGACAGAAAGGCTACAAGAAACATCAGCCACATAAACCTTGAGATCCTTTCAGCCAAATTTGTACAATGACATCCAGCCCCATTGGAGCTAAGCGAGTAAGGCTGAACCAGATGGGAAAATGGGTCAACTCCTTGGAGGTGAACAAATCCACTTCTGCCCGGCCATACCTCTACCAAAGCACTCCAACACTTGTGGACCACTCCCTGGGTCTCAGCCCCTGTCTGGACAGGATATCTGCACCCAAATTTGCATGCCCTGGGATGTACATCACGCTGATGGAGAGCAGTCTGTTTTCTACCCAGAGCAGGATCTACCCCCTCCCACAGACCACAGACTGGGCAGCCATCAAGAACCACACCCCAGTAGTAAGAAAGGCATTCGTCATAAAATTCTTATGATGAGATGGTAT
>JAZGTK010005075.1:0-23120 GCA_036877625.1 Ambastaia sidthimunki
GCCCGGCAGATGGAAACCTGACCTGAGATCAGTCCAATATTAATGACTGTGTGACTGGTGACCTCTGCTCTGCCTCTGAGCAATGAAGCAGCATCGGTCTCTACTGTAGCCCCCCCATGACTGCTTCTCATTTGCGCTGCACTGTTGCTGCCCGCCTGCCAAACAATCCCAGCATTCCTCACGCACGATTTATGGATTTTATTAAGCCTCTCAAGATGTATGCCCTTGGCACTGTTAGGAAACTTCAGTTTGGCAACGTCTTAAAGAAGATGTTTTTCTCAGTTTCTTTCGCCAGCTAACAGGGAACGTTCTCAGAATATTGGCTAGTGCTCTTTCATCATCGCTATGTGTCACGTCATTGGCTATTGTTCTAAAAACGTTAGCCTAAAATGTCTTACATTGTTAGTGGACTGTATTACTTGGTAACTTCAGGGTGGTTTTAGACAGTGGTGCTGGTCCAATTTGTGGAAAAGCCTTTAGTATCTGGTTAAAAGGGTTTTTTTAAGCCTCCGCTCTATTCTGGAAAATTTTGCAGGACATTGCCAGCTAAGGGCAGCAGGATGGACTGTAGAAAAATATACTAGTTTTTTTAATTGCCACGTTTAGTGGTTTTTCTTGGGCCACTCGAATTGTTCAAGGTTTTCCCTGCGTCATTTTTCCAAAGCAGGTTTTTGCTTTGATGCCCGGGACCGTCCAGTGTGTCATTTAGCATTTAGGGCTTGTTTCACACACATGCATTCAGATCATAAAACCATTTCTGCTGCATGTGTGTTAAATAGAGTTTCAAATTACTGCATGAACGTTGCAGATTCTGCCTGTAACTCTGAGTGTAACATTTATTAAGGCTTATAAAAAAATAAATGTTATCCTAATTTGTTGATGGTACTTAAAGCAATGAACTAAAATTAAGAAAAACACTTCTACAGCATTTATTAACCTTAATGTTAATTTCTACGTACACTAATGCATCTTTTACATTTCAAGCTGTAAAAAATTACCATGAATACATTAGAAACAATAAGAATTAACAATGTTTGTGACAAATAATTGTTTGTCACACCTAATGCATGAACTAATGTCAACACATTTCATCTTTATTCTATATACGTTTACAGTGCAAATTCAACTTATTTTATGCTATGTGCAGCAAAAACAGGCACTGTTGCACTTTTTCTGCTACACAGCAGTGCAGTTTGAATAGTGCAACGTGTTTATATGGGAGCAGAATAAATACACTCTTAGAAAAGGTGCTACTGATGCATATGGTGTAAAAACAGGCCTAAGAGTTAAAGACAGAGAGAAAGACAGAGAGAGAGAGAGATAAGTGAAGTGAGAGGGAGCGAGTGCAGGTATAGCGTGCTGTTTGTTGCGTCAGGCAGTGAGAATGTGAGAGTGGAGATCTGGCAGCCGCATGACAGGTGTTTACATGCACCGGACAGGGACTGGAAGATTCCTGCAAATCATTACAGAGATCCCTCGAGCCCATACAGGTGGCTCTCCACGATCTTCTCCAAGATCTGCAACCCAACCTGGCCAGCAACCTTTGATCTTGCACCTGAGAGAGAAGAAATGGTTCCATAAGGTAACATTTCACAGTGCACGATTCCTATATCAATTATTCAAGAGCAGAAATTCTGTTCTTTCTGAAAGAGAAATAAAGTGTAAAGTAACAAAATGACATTTGATGTCTTAATTTGTATCAGTTTCTATCAAATGCACAAACGATCCACAGTTGATGTTCAGTCTTCAGCTCTGTGGAGCTGGATTTTGGATGGATGTTATCTCTATTTTGCTGAGGTTCCTTTAGCGTGATGCGCCAGAAATATAATCCAAAAACTGACAAAATGTCTTGTTGCTTGTCGGTTTGGTTAGGACAATAACTCACATTAATATGGAAAAGATTTAGGGCTTGACATTTTATCACGTTGCACCTGGTTAAGATGCTGATACGTGATAGATGATACAGTCAATGATGAAAACAAATATTCCAAATAAATGTACCGGCCAAAAAGGCTGTAGTTCACTCATCCCGAGCGTCTCCCCTCAGCCGGCCTCCGTTGAGGACAGGAGTAGCTGTTCATCAATGAACAGAACCTTCTTCCCGGTCAAACCACAATCACAGACACATGCAGAACTTTAAACGCATTAACCTTCACGAGCAGTGATGGAAAACCACTTCCTTCATTGCCCGCTGCGTCGCACGCTCACACAGACGGGGAACAATGAAGAGCCAAACTGATGACAGACATCAGTTAGAGCTGACGCAAACTCAACAGTAGTTTCTCCTCATCCACACACACTCATCTACAAACTAATGCCAGAAAAGCGCAAAAAAAACCTGACTGGACGTGATGCACGTGGAGTCTTTGATTTGAGGCTTTCAGGCAAATGTAATGCCAGCAATATGGCATGAGTGCCTTACATCAGTTTCCAATCAAGTCTCTTGTATCTCATTTGCACTTTTCGGCATAATCGAACATGCTGAGTGGTGGCCGGTCACGTGACAAGCGGGAACCAATGGCCTTCAGGGTTATGGGCGTGGTTAAACCATGGGTGACGAAACTTCACGTGTCGTATTTGAATATAACATGAATGAAACATGAATGAATATAACATGAAACATGAATGAGGTTTAGCAAATAATGGCTTACATATTGATCTCCTCACGTAAAGAACTTTTACAGGGCTGTTGTCCCATTATGTAGATTGACAAGAACATTGTCAATCTACATAATTTTCAATTTTCAACATTGTCAATCTACATCAGTCACTGTTTGCATTCACTGTAAGACAATCATATTGGTTAGAAACAAATAGGTAAACACACCTTTAAAGCATCCATTTTTTAGCAGTATGTATTAGCATTACTGTTTGATTATAAGAACGTTAGTCTTATGTTTTTGTAATGTTTTTAAAACCTTCCATTTACAACTTAAGAATAACAGTCTAGACAGATGTGCTATATAACGTGAAAAAAACATTCTACTAACGTTACTGCAAGAATGTTCTTGATAGAACTTTGATAAACTTTGAAAGAACTTCTAGAAAACATCAGCCAATGCTCTAGGAACGTTCCCTAATACCTATGATAGATGAAGTTCACAAGTTTAAAACACACTAAATATTACAAATACACACATTTATAAAAGATCTCACATGTTTTATCTGATAGGTCCTTTTGTACCAAAGTCAGAATCAGTCACAAATGAGACCCAGTCCACATATGACTTTGGTTAAAGTCATAAAGCATCTCTTGTGTGTTTATTTCAAACTATACTCAAGCAATGCTCTGCAAATGGTTTACAGTAATGAAAATGACAGTATTATTGCACCACAACGTGTTACTAAACATGACAAGATATTCAGCTTAGATCCAGAGTTTTTCATGCTACTCTGGCTCAAACCAACACAAGCGGTTTTATTTCTGCGGTGAGTGTTAAACAGCACCACTGACCAACGTTTTCACCAAACAAGCTGTTTAACCAGACAGCGTATTGAGTTCATCTGCTGTAGAACTAGCGGTTAGCTTTACTTAGTAGAACCGCCAGATTGCGTGATAAGTCCTTAACTTCAAAAACCAAACATGTAATCACAGATTCAACTCTCCACCAATGAACTCTCTCCTTCAGGGGAGGCTGTTCCTCATTGGTTGGTCTCATTTACTCTGAATAATTAGTGAACATTTGACTAACTATAAATGAATAGCAGTGATTTAAGTCAAAACTTAGTAGCCAATAGTGCTATTATATGATGCGTGAGGCTCAAACGAAACCACTAATGACTTTTACATCATTTACGTTTGGTCAAAATCCCAACAAACAAAAACAAACGAATAAGTGAATACAGCTCAAACCTTCAAACAAAAGGCATCGTGTACAGGACGACTTACAGTCTAAAAGCGTTTTACGGTGGAAATTTCCTTTAAGGGTTCATGCTTGTGATAAACTTGTTTACAAAGTTTTATAAAAATACATCTAAAGCCTTTTAATGTGCATGTGGTTGAGTGGGGAGGAATTAAACATTTGGTCAGGAAGTTTTCATCAGTTCCTCGAGCCATGCGCTGAAGACAAAAGTCTACTTGCATGCAACCCAACAACAAATTACCTTAAACTATAATGACAGAGCAACCTCGCAACCTCGACTCACGCACATGCATTCGACACGTACGTCGCAATACAGCGTTTCTGTGCTCCGCCAATAAAAACTCAGGTACTAAAACTTAAATTTCATTCGTCGTTTTTGAAATTACAAACAGGTCACAGATGTGCATGCGAGTCTTTCGTCCTGTTTATATCCTTTAATCTATTTGATTTGTATGGTATCATTTTATTTTTCTTCATTTCGTAACGTCTCTTGTCTCGCAGATTTACGCATGCCATTAGGGCACATCAAAGTGGTTGGACCTGGTCGCATGTATCGGCATGTGTTGTCTGAGCTCAGTGGGTTTGGACTTCTCCTGCATCCTCATTAGAGCATGTGATGAAAGCTAAGCATCTCAGCATTACAGTCAAACCTATGAGCTAAACAAGCGCCGTGTCCTCTTATTTTCTGGACTCACAAACTAGACGAAGAGCGAGCGAAAGTCGACCGCTGCGTGACAAGCATATTGTTTTCATAAACCAAACAGCTGCTTTGTTTCATATTAGTGAGACACTTGAGAAAAGATGATTGTAAGTAGATGGAAAAAGTGGGAATATCGAACCAGAGAAAGATATGAAAAATGACCTTCCTCATTTGGACAGTACACTGATAGATAAATGAGAAGAAACTGGAAAGAATTTATCGTGTGTCTTGTTTTATTTTTTTATGCAGCTTGCATTTGCATTTCATAAAACCACGACTGTCAATTCAAAAGGTTTAGTGTTAAAAAAACAAGACAGCTAGAAAATGAACCTGTTTGTATTTCATAATGAAACTTTATCATCAAAACAATTCAAGCTTAATGAGATAAATTAATTAAAATCAAAGGAAATAATCAGCTTTCCATCTAATTACTTTTAACTTTTAAACTTTTAAATTGATTGACAGCCATAATTAAACCATACTGTAACAGGGAACGCTCTCAGAACGAATGTTCTCTCGAAACTCTCAAAGTTATAAAAAATGTTCTTGCAGTAATGTTAGTAGAACTTTCTTAACGTTACGTATCCTACAATCAAAATACTTTTGTTACCTAATGAAAACGTTAGGGAAACGTTCTTACACCTAAAACTAGTCAGTTTTAAAAACACAAATCAATGTAACTCATTGTCCATCACATGTTGAACTGACCTCAGGGGTCTCATTCTACTCACTGCAGAGCAGATGAACGATCGGCTTTGCTCTGTTTTACAGCTGTACGTTCATAAGCTCCGCCCACTCAACACACAGACTGCATCTCATCCGCGTCTCATGCCAGATTATGGAGGTTATCTGCATCAGGAGCAGCCATCCGCTCACTGCATGCTATTTGCGTTCCTTGACGTGCTCTGCGCGTTGCTTAGCCGCGACCATCCCAGACATGCTTTAGATTTGGCATCTCTCTAATTGCACAACAAACAGCGTCTTGTTTTGACACTTTGCGAGATGCTGGGATGGCAATCAGATGTGACCTAAAAAAATAAGAAGTATGAAAAAACATGATTCTGCAGGAACACCGAATGCCAAACATTCTCAGAGAGGCGTAGTGACCCGGCTAACAAGATCGTTCTCAGAATGCTGGCTAACGTTTTCTCAAAGTTCTCACAAAAGTTGTTGCTTTTACCTTTTTACCATTACATATATGTATCAAAAATGTTATCCATAAGTTGTTTTAAAAACGTTACAGGATAAAAAAATGTTTGAACAATGTTCTTACAACCAAGCAATAAGGTTAAAACAATGTCAAAAAAACTGGACGTTTTGAACATTCCTAGAACATTTAAAATAGCAATTTAAAAGTTTGTGTTACTTAATGGAAACGTTTGAAAAACACTCATACAAATTAAAATTGTAAGCTGGGGAGACACAGAATGGAGGGGCAACCGGGCACAAGTGCTTTCAAAACAAACCCCCATCACCCACACCTGCGGGATGGGGTCACTCTGCTGCCATGGCGACAGTCGCTACACAGCTAAAGGAAACAGTGAGGCGTTTCTTTGTAGCACGTCAAGCAGGTCATCAACACTTCCTCATCACTGTCACCACGGCGATATTATGTTTATTTTTAGGGCTGCGCTAAATGTCAGTGCTGGCAATTAACACGTGGAGCAGAACCCAACAGCTGGGTCACGAAGCCGGACAAACTCAGCTGAGCTGTAAAGTGGAAAGTTTATTGGGATACAGTGTGAGGTAAGGAGGAGTTGGGTTCACTGCTGCCTTTGTTTGTTTTCTGTGGGTGAGTAATTAGCTTGAGGGGCTGAGCTGGGTTATGGAATAACAGATCATTTTTTGCTGGCCTGCTGATGAGCGATTACTCAGAGAAACAGACAGAAGGTCAAAGTTATGAAGGGACAACTGCATCACAGCAGGTGACTGTCATCGGAAAAGTCCCCGGACGGGAAAATAAGGAGAAAACGACACTTTACCTCTGTCTACCATATCCGGAGTCATAAAGCTAAATAAATTCCTGCTGTGCAAAGGCAGGCATCATGCAGACAGATTTTTCCAGTCACAAATTAAGCTCTGGTATCTCCCTTTATCCAAATCCCAGTTTAATATCCTACTCATGTGATCCAAAAGAAACCAGCAGTTGTGTTTTGAGTTTGCCTGCTGTGTTCCATTCACCAAACCCTCCCTCACTAAGAGTTAAACACCAAGTAAAAGCAGATGTTGGGTTTGTTTTAGACATGCAAAGCAGCTGGGTAAACTGTGGGCATGGGTGTAATATTCCACGCGGTCTGAGCTCTACACGTCCCTCGTGCTGGTCGTGATCCAGAAGGAAAAACAAACGTGTGTTCTGCTTTATCTCAGAGGCGTTGGACTGTTCACCTGTACAGTCTCCTGGATGTATCTGTTGAGAAAGATTGTAAACATGTTACTGTGGGTGCTAAAGAAACAGGACAACAGTGTGCTGAGCAATTGAAATGTTTTCTCCCAGACAACAACAAGATGGAGATCAAATGTGTATCAGATGGTTCTCCTGAGATAAAGAGATCTCAAATGGTGCTCAGGATGGCTATAATATCAACGTATATAATGAAAAGTCTCAACAAGTTTCATTTTGAACAATTTTCATTTTGTAGATGAATTTTAAAACTGCAATCCATAACTTTTTTGGTTAAAAATTAATAAAAATCAGTTTCAAACAGAGATGGAGATAAAAGAGACAAAAGTTACAGATTGCAGCGTTAAATTTTAGGACAAACATCTGACCTAATTCCAGTTGATACTTAAATGAAACATAACTGAGATCTTAAGTGAGCTCTTGAGCTGTTAAAAAGCAACTTCTGAGCAATGACAATTTCATAAATGAAACATATAAACATATAACTGGTTTGGAACTGAATAGCTTTACCAAACTGAATGTACGAACGGTAAACTTTAACTTCTACTGCAGTAAAAACATTAACCTGACAGTCGCAAAGTTAAAGCTTAATTTTGGTCATACAGGTTCATATTTTA
Source organism: Ambastaia sidthimunki (assembly GCA_036877625.1). NCBI lineage: Eukaryota > Metazoa > Chordata > Actinopteri > Cypriniformes > Botiidae > Ambastaia > Ambastaia sidthimunki. The sequence continues at coordinate 7,582 of JAZGTK010005075.1, forward strand.
CAAATACAAACCACAACTCTAAACTAAATGAAAATGCAAACAATTTCAGAAGTTGGTTGACAAGAAATTTCACTGGCATCTTATAGGTCGTTCGACCCCGTCTCTTTTCCCGAAGCTGTGGTGAAGCACAGAACCATCATCTGTTTCCAATGAGGGACTCTTTGATTGTTGAACTTACTGAAGGGCGTCTGACAGAGCCCTCTTTCGCTTTTGGGACAAAATAAACAGGAAAAGGGGTCGTGTAACCAGGGGCCAATTTTTCAAAAATAATAGTAAAATGTAAGCTTATGGAATAAATTAAATCTGAGGGTACGTTAGGTGTGTTCCTCACCCCTTTCAGGCCAAATATGTGCTTTTATTAGTAGCACGACATTCGTTGTGGACATTTTTTCTTTTTTTTCTTTCAGATGCTAGTTGGCCTACACGTAAACTTTACAGCCAAAAACCATAAAGACGTTCAAGTTAAACTAACTTTTCAAAGCCGTGGTGTGTTTGTTGAAACAGTGTGATGTTTATTGATACGATTGATCGTTTAAGTTTGAATATTTTAGGTTTCATGCTAACGCTGTTCGCCAGCACACATCAAGATCAGAATCAAATCAAACAGGAAATGTCTGAAAAATGTTAGAAAATGAATTTGCTGAAATCTCTACGATTGTTAAGTAACTGGAGAGGAAATGGCAGGATTTCAAATGATTGCTTTGAACACATTTCAGACACCTCAGTACAGATGATTCTGTTCCAACACACGTCACAGTAAATCTGTGTTTTAGGGCAAATGCTGGAGAGGAAGTGTGTTTGAGGACATGATGTAATGCAACAAAGTTTTTTTCTACATGAATCTGTTGCAGTGAGGCAAAAAAGTTATTAATCACCACACAGACACGTTTGTGTGTATCAACATGATGAAACATTCCCAAATGTATTTTAAATATTGTTTTTGTACTGATTTACATATATGTAAAATACTGCTGTTTATCGTCACAGATTCAATGATTTTATAAGTATGTAAAATGCAATTATAACACAAATTAAGATTTAGTTCAGCTTTTTTTTTTACAATCGTTTTAAAGCAGATTTACATCTAATGAAAAGAAAAACACAGAAAACAGGAAAATTATGGAACAAATATAACACACAAAATACAGAATACATGGTATTATTGTTCATTCTAAGATGTGTATTAGGATTAAAATAAATTCAACTTTATAACATAAAATTATTAATAATAATCTATTATTGTTATATTATATATACACACACACACACACACATATATACCTATACACACACACACACACACACACACATATATATATACTTTATATTTATAGTATATAATATATATAGTTGTGTATATAAGAGGTTTAGAGATGCCACACCAGAACTGAAGGTTACTACAGCTGAACCCAGCAGCTCATCTTCCTGGTGTGCATGATTCATTCTCCAGGTGACTTGTCTTCAGATGTGTTAGTACACTGGGATCAACAACTGACCTGGTCTAAATGTTTCCTTTATGACCCAGAAAGCTGATCCCCAAACCACCATGTGCCATTGATCAAGGGGATATGATTTTGCACTCAGCCATTTTCTCGGGTTACAAAGGGGCTGATTTGTCTCTTGTGAATGCGAGTGAGGGTTTGCTGCTTGGATGAGGACATTGTGCTTTGGCACTCTATATGGGATCTGAGAGAGCTGCAGCTATAGAGATGCTGGACAATGAAGTTACTGTTATAATCTTCTTTACGGCTGATCCTAAAATATCATCCCCTCTGTTATCATCTTATAGCACATCTGCAGTGCTCGAAAACTTCACTTTACATACACACACTGTAAAATAAACGCTCTAGTTTTGATGCCAGATGCCACAAGAACGTTTTAAACGCTAATACTGCAGACCCATTTACAGCATGTATTTGTGTCAGTTCTTTACAATTAGTTAAATTATACACAGAAGTATTCGCATTCGCAAAGAGTTTTGTTGCCTTTTTTATTTGAATAAATAGTTTACAAATACAAGAATGTGTTATTTTTTATGTTGTAAAGTTAAGTGAATTAGCTTTATTAAACTGCGAACACTGACAAATAGTTTGATTAACATGATAGAATTTTTTTGAAAAAACGAGTTGTCAAAAACGTTAGTTACACTTGCAGTAACGTTAGCAGAATGTTATTTATCAAAATGTTATTCTTAAGCAGTTAGTGGAACTGCTTAAGAACATTCCACTAAATGTTTTTTTTTTTCATTTTCAAAATAACCTTTTTAACGTTTTTTGTTACTTAAAGGAAACATTAAGGAAACACTTACAGATAAAAATTGTTAGCTGGGTGTTTAGAACCTGATCTCAAGAACATACAGTGTATCATCAGGCACTTGGACAAAGATACTGTAGCTCTTTGTTGACCTTAAGATGTTGCAAATGGCCATCAAAGAAGTTTATTATTAAAAGTGTAACAGAAAGTCCACCAGAAGCTCCCAATTTTTTTTTTAGAAAACTCCAGAACGTTTTTCAAAATATGAAATAAATTCCTAGAATAATAAATCTTCGGACAAAATTTCACTTCCTGCTCCCTCAGTGGCAGTTAACGCTGGATTTAATGGTGCCTCCTAACCCAAGACATTCCTGCACAGTGTTCTAAGAGCCTCCATCTACAAATTATTTTTTATTTTTTTTACATTTCTTTACTCCAACAACTCCAACAAGAAAATTCCTTATCCTTAAAAATAATGATGTGAGGTTTAATATTATTAACGACACGGCTCCATCTAAGCTGTTTTCATCAAGACTCAAACTCTGTAGGCCAAACATTGTGGCGCCTGGCTTGGAGATCAACTGTATTTTGCAGCTCCACTGAACAAGCTGACAATTAAAAGCAGTTGGGGAAACTCCATCCACCAACACGCGGCAGAATTAGACAGATTTGGGGACACAGAGAGGGTGAAAAACAACAAGATGACCTTGCTAATGGTCTACCAGAGGTCCAGCTGGACCACGAGCGCTGAGAGATTTATCTTACGTCAGTCAGTGGCTCTGCTGTTTCTCCACCACAAGTTCTGCTCTCGCCATCATTCCTTCATTCCTTCTCATCCCTCACGCGGTTCTTGGGCTCTTCATTGGGTCTGCAGACGTCTGCGGACCCCCCGAGCGGTGTCTCATCTGTCTGTCTGTCAGTGGCTGGGTAATTGGAGTTGTTTAGGAGGTCATCTAATACAGGTAGGCGGGGGAAGGAATGTGTGATAGACCAACTACTGTGTGTTCTCATGCCTGTGCGGCCCACTGATCACACTTGTAATGCTATTGGTCATACAAGACTGATTACATACCATCCCAGCCAACAATTTTAGGTTGTAAGAACGTCTCCCTAACATTTACATGAAGAAACAAAAATGTTAAAAATGTTATTTTAAAAGTTCTATGAACATCCAGTTTTTTACATGGTGTTAACATATTGCTTGGTTTGCTTGATTATAAGAACGTAATTCAAACATTTTTTTAATTATGTAACGTTTTTAAAATTTTACACTAACAACTTAACTTTTTGATATGATATATGAGGAAGAAAAATACTACTAACGTTACTCCACAAATGTTTTTGATAATTTTGAAATAAGTTTTAGAGAATGTTAGCTAAACTTCTGACAATGTTCTCTGTTTGCAGGGATATGGCTGGAGGTCAAATCTGGGGAAAAAGAGAGACAAAAGGTTATTAAAGACTCCATGGTATAAATATTTTAATGGTATGGATTTTAGTCTATGTAGTCTATGTCTGTCTAATTTGTAACTCTATATGCCAGTATACTCTAAAAAATTGACAAAACATATTTTTAGCAGATATACACTTTAAAACACATGTACAATCTTTATGTTCAAATTTCCTCCATGTATGCACATATAAATAATATTCACAATTTAAATATACACATGCAATTTTTCACTTCAGGGAAACTGAAGCAACAGTATTGATGACTCATGTTGCACTACACCAATTTCTGTCCAATCAAATGCTTCCTAGAAAGACTTTCTTTTAAAATCGCCTGCAACAGACTAGCAAGTATCAAGTCACGGTGTGCAGCTGTAAAGTGCTTGGTTATTTATTTATTTACTGTTAAAGGGATAAAACCTTTGATATATCCTTCTGAAACTTCTTGTTTTGGTAGAAACATCACACAAACCTTCAAATCATCAAGAAGTCTTTGGAGAGATGTGACTGTTTATTTAAACTTCCTAAAATACATTTTACAAGCCAAGATAAAGGTGTTTAGACACGAGTGTCTGGTGTGGTAAAACTGTTTGTGAGCAAATTAGGATTTATAATCTAAACGTACCAATGTTTATAGAAACAAATGTTACAGAGTCGATTTTCAAACGCTGTGTTTGCAGTTGATTGAGTCTTCTCATGTTTGTAGCGCTTTGCTGAGACTGACGGCAGACCTGATTCTATTTACAAAACCTGTCAGCAGCAAAAAGTGAGACAGTCATTTCTCAGTTTTTGTAATCTAAATGTGTGCTGTGTAGTTTGAAGACAAATGAGCTGATATGTTTTTCCGTCCATGTGATTGGCTGGCTGGTGCATGCGTGTATATCGAACCCCTGTCAGATGTAATCACAGCAAGCGGATTTATGCGTCGCTGTAAACAAAGAAAGAAAAAGAGAAATAGATACGGAAATAACTAACAGACAGAAGCCACATCTGCGCAAACGATTGTGACATGTCATTTACAAGACTTGAGTCACAGCGTGTTGTGCGATGAGTTAACCTGTTTCGTGGAAAGATGCTGGAAAAACATAATGATGGACCAGATGCAGTAAAAGTCACGGCACTGGACGAGATTTAGTGGCTAAAATGAAAGAAAAAAAACGTGAGTTATCAATCATAATTGAAGTAGCTTTTGTGCAAATAAAGAGAGATTTAGAGCCACGTTTTGAATATACAACAGGTTTAAAGATTCATGGAGTTGCAAAATCAGAAAGCACATGTCTGATGTTTGCGTAGGGGGGCTGGGAAACACTGATGGTTTGTTTTCCTCTCCACACAGGGTCATGAGGAAAGGTCTTAGTGCTCCTGGGAATAATATTCACCGTTTACAACCAACTCACTTTCCCGTGTTAACCTCTAATGTGCCCCAGTGGTGTAATTCAAAATGCTCAGGTGATAGAAACGAAGATTTATTTTTACTTACAGTATGCAACACGATGCACTGATGTTGTTTTTGGGTTCTTCGTTGGTGTGGAACGTAGAACCTGCTTGTTGTGTTCTTCCACACACCTGCATTCCTCTTTACAGGTATAAGCACATCAGATAAGCTGTGGAGGTGAGAGCTTGTTATGCTGGGGTTTGTTGACATTACACAAGGAATTTTTACAGACGCACTCGGACTGTTCAGCACATGCTCGGCGCTCCACAGCTTCCAAATGTGCAAGACCCCCGTTCCAAATGGTTAAACCCAGGACCGAGTTTAGACGTCAAGAGGGGGGCGTGAGTGGAAAATACCCTCGTTGCACATGCTGGCAGTCTGTTGAGACAACACAAGTGTCCAGGATACTGGAAGAAAACAGTTGAATACAAATGTCATGTGTGTTCAGCTACGATGACAAGCTCTGTTAATTACAAACAGATAATGTCAGTCTATGGGGTGGGGGGGTAAGTGGGGGTGGAAATAGGCTTGAACCCATGACATGCTTACTCAAGTCTTCAAATCTACTCGCAAAGGATGCAAAAGCTTTCAAAAGCAACTTAGTCTGGACAAACAACTATGAGAAATGCACTATACAAATGAACCAAACGCATCTCAAATGAACCTGAGTCCATGCCAAAAACTCTAGTGTGGCTTGTGAAGTGACCCTGGGTTCAAGCCCTGGATACACAGACAAAAGCGACCGTCCAACATGATTTGTGTCCAGACTGTACACAAATGAACAGCTTTCCCTTCCAGGACAGAGTTGAAGAGACAGAACAGCCACTACAACTGAGACTAGTTAATTAATGAGTTAATTAATCACTTAGTCAAGGGCCGATGCCTCAAGGAACTTACCTACCACATAGACTGAGCCATGAATCAAACAGCCCACGGTTCAAACAGTCAAAACCCAGACCAACTCATTACACCATCAGCATAACAGTTTTTTTAAGAACTGACCAAAAATACCTGACCGACCAAAAGGCAAATACATTTGTATTCTGTCAGAGGAGCAAAATAAACAAACATTAATCAAATATTAAACTAACGTTTTGGGATGCCTGCAACATCAAAGAAAGTAATTTCTAGAGTATGAGTAGGTTTGCTTTTTTAAGGTTAGTTTTTGCATATTGGCTGTTTATTAGTACTAATAAAGCACATTTTAATGCTTTATTCTGCATGGCCATATTGTACATCCCTTAATCCAGCCCTATACCAACACTTAAACACAACAACAGCTACCTTACCAAGTATTACTAAGCAGTAAATGAAGCAAAATTCATAGTTAATGGTAAATATATATGTTTCCCATACAAAAGTGTTACCACAACATCAAAATAAAACAATGTTATTTACCTTAATATAACTCCTCCTACAAACATAACATATATAATATATTGGCCTTTAATGGAATCAAAGTTACTGTAATATTGCACATATATTTGTCTGATTTAATTACCATGACTAGTAATTATGTTAATTTCTTAAAAGACAATCAATGGATGTTAATTTAGGAATTTAACTGTTGCCAAGAGGTGTAAAAATCCAAATAATTGTCTGGATTAAAAAAACGTCTCATTTCAAAGAACCGCAGAGAACAGAAAGATTTTGTTGTTAAAGGAAAATGCAAAGATGACGGTGGAAGTAAACATGCGTAATCAGACGTAAACATGCGTAATCATGGTGCATTCTGGGAAACATAAGCATCAGTCATCTGTTACACTGTATTCTGCCATTGGCACAGATCAGCTCCTAAATTCTGGTGATCTGCAGTGTTGGATTACAGCCTCACAGTGGGGAAAGTAAATACCTGCTTTATTGCAACTCATCCATTTGGTTTATGCCTTATTAAATTATGGACCAAGCAAAATAATAACAGGTCTGTCCCCCCCAACCTGACCCGTGTCTACTCCAGAATTATACTTTTCTTATGCTGTAGTTGTCATGAACAATAGGGACAGAAATGATTAGCAAATGTTAAAATAAATAGCAAAAATCCCATAATGTCACGCTTCCTTTGCAAATGCATTAATGGAAATTGTAAACAGAGAATTTTAATTTAAGTTGGACCATGAAAAGAAAATCTGAATTGATGGTTATATCAGTGCAGTATAAATACAGTATGTTTATATTTGGTTTACATTATACGTATGTTGATCACAATGTATCTTTATTTATAATGAATTTTGGAGTGCTTAAGAAAGGCCAAAAATAAGAAAAACTAATTTACTCTGAAAGACTTATTTGTATTTGAGTGACAATGGCAAAGGAAGGAAAATTGAAAACACATTGTTCCGCCATTCAAAGTCTTCGCAACTCCGTCAATTAAAGCTACGCTCAATAAAAAATAAACAAAAGTACCGTATTACATCCACAGCCAGAGGTCTGACTTAAATAAACCAATGTTCTACATAAAACTACATTTCATTTTGCTATGGTTTCTCTGTTTTTTTCCACACTACTTACACCCCTATAGCGGGAATCCAAGAGAATTCCAGTCTTATGATCACGGTTCTCAAGAATTCAAATAAACAGACACTCAGAAGTAACGGGCTAAAGATGTCACACGCAGACTCCTCATCCATCTTGTGCCGTGGCGGCCGCGACGCCGTCAGTGTGTTAACAGGAAACTAAAAGGGGCCGCCAGCTACATCACACAATACATGTATGTGCCAAATCAGTCTGCCTCACAACTTGGAAATAATTACTTAGAAAATAAATAGGGTGAAATGACAATATACAAATTGAGGAATACAGACGCAGGTGTACATCAAAAGCTTGAGCGAGTGCAAATGACTGAGGCCCTATAGGGCCTCGAAACTGATTCAATACACTGTATAATTGTTCTCTCTTCTTTACCAAGATACAGTCAAATAAGGTCAAATCCGGCTGGTGTTTCTAAACACTGGTGCTTTATATTTTGAATCTGCCAATTGGAAGGTCAAAAATGTCCTAACACAAAGTGTAAGTGTTAATTCACTGTCAGGTGAGGTAGTCAAAGTGACAAAGACATTATAGATGTTGTGCTTAATAGCAGGTTTGTGGAGAAGCAAGGCTACTGTCCTAACTACATATTTCATTAACATACACTTATGCTTCACAATGCCATAGAAGAACCATTTTTGCCTGTATGGTTCCATAAAGAACCTTTAACATCCACAGAACTTTTTTCACTAAAGGTTCTTTGTGGAAAAGGGTTCTGTAGACTATAAAAGGGTGAGAAAAATTATTTTAAGAATCTTTGACTGAAAGGTTCTCTAAGGAACCAAAAATGGTTTTCTGTGGCATCTCTGTGAAGAACCTTTTAATAATCATTTCTTCTAAGAGTGTATCACAAAAACTGTTTTTAAAGAAAATGTGCAGAGTAATTTTTAGCTGACGATTCATTTGTCAAGTAAAACTCCAACAATGAAGTTGCCAATAAAAATCTGGCTCTAATTAAATGATAAATTATAACATCACATTTTCAAATATGTGTAAAAAACAACTCTCTGTTTGGTAACTTGTAGTGCGACTATTTGAAAACAGTTTGTTTCCTCTTCCCATCTGAAGAGCTGAATTAAGCTGTCACTTCATCTTCAGTCACCATCCTCCATTACAAACAGAAAAGATGAAGAGGGAAGCTGCTTTCATTTGAGGCTTGTGTGCAAGAAGCAACTGGAACAATGAAACGTTTTACTGCCTTGCAAATTCCTCCTAAGATTAAGGAGCCAGCACAAGCCATAAATTTAGCACTTTATTCCCAGAACAAATAAATAAATAAAACGGTGAGTAATGGAGAGAAACACATGGTCAGTCTTTCACCCTGGACTGCCTTGCTACAGAATTTCTCCATTTATCTGCTCCCGGGAGCCGTCCTGACCAGATGATTGTGGACAATGGAAGCTCGGCTCCGAGCTTCACAGTAAACTGTTACCGACCCTAAAACGGGCCGTAAATTCTCCTGTTTGACGTGATAGAAGCATATCTCAAGCTCGGGCTTCAGTCAACCCCTAGTTTTGGAGCAGAAATGGGGAACTGTGTCAGATGATGTCACCTACAAAGAAAACAAAAGACTAATGAATGAATAACACAGCTAACAGGGAACGTTCTCAGAACATTGGCTAGCGTTTCCTAAAAGTTCTCTCAAAGTTCAAACTTACCACCTAAAATTGTTCTCCTCAGTTTACTTCACCATGAACTTTATATGATGTCAGACTTGAATCACTCTCACACTTACATTTAATTCAAGTTTATGATGTCACCTCCAGCACTATGAGCTGGAATCAACAGCAGTGAATGTTTGAGCTGTTATAATCAGTCATCTGTCTCTCTACAGTGCACCAGAGATACTCGAGGGTTCAGAGCACATGTTGGTGCACATGGGGGTCCGTCCACGGCGGTCACCACAGGGGTGATCAGCGATAATGGCAGCCACATGGTGAACACAATTCTTTTACTGTAAATACGCTTTCACACTTAAAACACACACAGAGAGTGTGAGAAAAGTCTCCAGAGCTCCTCCCCTATTCTTCCAGTGCCTCTCCTGTGCAGCAGATGTTAGGAAGTGTCTGTGCATTATGTAAGTGGTGAGTAAGGTCAGGGGCCCGGGGTCTTAATCAGGAAAAGATAAGACTGTTTCCCCTTTCATACTAGACAACATTTCCTCATTCGTTCCTTGTGTGTAGTGTGTTATTTCTGCTCCACTAGTGAAACCAAATGGAACTGCAAAAATAAGACAGCCCTTCCCAGCTAACAATATAAGGTTCTAAGAATGTTTTCCTAACGTTTCCATTAAGTAACCAAAACATTAAAAGATTAGTATGAAAGCTGAAAATGTCCATTTTTTTTAGACAAAGTATTAATTTTAATGCTGGTTAAAAAACGTTTGAATAACGTTCATTTTACTCTGTAGGGTTTCTAAAACATTCCACTAACTAATTAAGTTAACAATGATGTTTTGATATATATGCTATAATGTTAAAGAAAGGTTCTACTAAGATTACTACAAGAACATTTTTTGATAACTTTGAGAGAACTTTGAGAGAATGTTCTGAGAACGTAGTCAGTCAAGTGCAGTCAGAATGATCCATCATTTACTCACCCTTATTCCAAACCTGAATGAATTTTCTGATTCTGAGGGAAACAACAGAAGATATTGTGCAGTACATTGATAACCAAACAAAAGTGGCACCCATTGACTTCCAATGTATGTGTGTGAAAAATGTTAATTTTTGGGGTGAATTATTCACTGTATTTTTCAGGCAGGTCCATTCTAAAATAACAATAAGACCAATATCACCTTCATGACTGTTAAATGTTCTTCAACAATCTGACTTCTCACTCTCTCCTCACAACACTGATCTGACCTCTGAGCCCCTGATGTGTGGAGAAGAGGCTGGAGCAACATCTGAGGTGATGGATGATGGAGCTCTGAAAACTCTCTGCTTGTTTAGGGGTGAGTGTGAACTCCTTCTCCATCACAGACGACAAAGAGGGAAAGTGAGTTTGAGACATAATTTACTCTGAGTATATAAATCAAGACATGGCATGTGACATACATCTTTCTCTCACCGCTCTCGCTCACCAAACTCAACAAATACTGAACACACAACACTGTCAGACTCACGGTAAACATGCAAACGCTGAAGAAATGTGGAGCTAAATTTCTCCGGGTGGCATCCATCTTTGCCTGTCTGCGGCTGCTGTTGAGGAAATCTGTAAACATCACAGACACGTTCTTTATTATCTCGGGAGTGAATAATCAAACACTGAAGCCGTGACATTTAAACTTTTTTAACCAGCGCGTCCAGTGACCCCAGAAAGTATTTGGACAATTTAACACTTTAGCGTTATTTAGCATCTAGTGTAATTAAAGAACTAGAAGACGAATATTTTCAAACATAACATCTCAGGTTTCAAATTAAAGCTTTCATATTAATAATGTTTAAAAGTATTCAGTATTGTGATAAATAAAGCTACTACAGTCATAGTAGCTTCACTGCCATTCCAGCTGTATAAAGATTGTAAACAGTTAGTCAAATTGACTAATAAAAGTAAAATTAGGTCTGAGAAAAGGTCTAGCATTTTTTGTTAGCAGATGCCATCATTTATCGCTATCTAATACAATTAAATTCACATTTTTTGGAGCAGCTTATCTGTCCAAATTCTTTGGATCATACAAGCTGAAAGCACTACAGATGCTATGATCAGTTTTTCCATAAATACCTTCCATAAATTACTTCTCTAAACATAAAGGATCTTCCGTGAGAGGCCACAGATCCCATAAAAATCCCATAAAAAATTTTGCAGGCTGAGAAAGAAGTTCTAACAAGATCTAAAGCTCACTGACCAATGAAGCTAATGGGATGTTCTGAATCCCACGCGGTTGGTGAACATATAAACGTACAGTTGTAGATCACGCTGTCTTCTTCCTTACATAGACATGCTGATTTGGAGTGGAGGAAACTTCTTTTAAGACAGGCAGACCTGCCACTTGGCCCGGCTCTTGTACCAAGTGGAAATAGCTCCAGCAGCCTGTGGAAGAAGTCTCTTGTTTAGGCAGTAAGTGGAGAATGGGCAGGCTGGGTCAAGGAGGGTCAAGAGAACTGGGGGTGACTGAGAAGAGCTTTCTTACAGTGGTAGGAAAGTCATGATAACAGCCCCACGGTCAGTGTCACATCTACCCGTCCAGGAGCCAGAGTCAGCTTACACACTCCCTTCAGCCCCAAACTGGCCATGATTTAAGCAGCAGGACGATCAGGCCTCAAATGCTAGCCGGCTGCATGCTGGTTTTCTCTGCGGGAGCCGAAATAAAACTCAAGTCTTTGCTATTGAGCATGAAAAGTCTGACTGGGCTGTAATGACTTCGCCTCCGCCGTGCCAAGATTGTTTGTGGGTTATGTGTTTATAAGAATTTCACGAATTAAAAAGTACAACGTCTACTTTTTCATCCCTCAGTAAAAAATAAAGTAAATGTTCTCATTTCCTACACGCATGTCATCTATTTAAATGAGTGCAAAGGTAAATCCTAACATTACTGAGCATTTATAGTCACGAATATGTTGAGTTAGTACTTAACTAAAACCACAATCATAAACAAAGGCACTTTCTATAAATAAAGGTGTTAAAACAAAGAATATTAAAATATTAATAAACCATTACATCATTTTAAATAATTATTAATATAAAATATAATAAGGTTGCATTTGTTAAAATCAGTTAATCACATCTGTTAACATTGCTATTAATGATCAATTCTTCTACAGCATTTTAACATTTATCAGTACATATTTAAAATCTAAGTTGTGTCTTGTAACATTAGTTAATGCACTAACACAAATGAACAATTGTATTTGTATTAACTAACATTAACAAGAACCAATAAATGCCGTTTAAGCATTGCTTATTGTTAGTTCAATGTTAGTTGCATTAACTAATTTAATTACCTTACTGTAAAGTCTTACCAATATTGTTATGAAAATATAGAAAACCTAAAGAAGAAGAAAAAAAAGTACTGTAAAAATATTGTGATGTTTTTTTTGCAATCTGCTTTGATAAATAACATCTACATGATAAACTGTAAATGTGAAGCTGTAGCCTGCAAATATCAGGAAACGTGATTTTAAAGACTATGTATTACACTTTGATCCATGTACACTGAAAGTTCAATGTTATAAACCTTTTCAGGAAACCATTACCAGAATCAAAAGACACCGAGCAACCAGCATTCAAAATAGTCAGACAATTGAACTCTACACCAAGAAAAAGAAGAGAGTAAATGAGTAGTGACTGTGGACCATTAAAGAGTGATATGAGATGTTTAAAGTCATAAGTTTCTGGCACTAACTTCGCTGCACACAGCTAGCGAGACGCATAACTAGCGTGTAAGGTCAGAAAAGTCAGAGAAATAACACAAACATATTTTTCTAAGTGATGCTGTAAAACATGTCTGTCAGCTCTAATAAACAGAAAGTTGGCATTTCTTTTTCTGGAAAGAGCAACACTAGTGACGCAGTCAGTGTTTAATTCCCCGGCTGCAGTTGTATTTTTGTATAACTGTGATCTTGAGACAGCGCAGAGTGACCTGCAGATCAAATCAACAGCCATTACTGAACAGGAAACTGAGTCACCACTGAGCTCAGCTGAGCGTCAGCTCTTCTGTTGAGTCAACAGATCAATATAATCAACACACATCCAGATCATGTCAACACAACGCTAATCTAATGTTCTTATGATGAATAATAAATGGTGGAGACATTGACGATTGGTTACGTTTTGGTTCTCAGGGAACAAACAGAACCATTACTGTGTCAGAATAAATAAATCAAATAAACTGTGGGTACTTTTTAAAATATAACTTCATGATATTACAGAAGTGATGTATGCTGTTATTATAGGCAAAATTGATCATCTAATAATGATTGCACATAGAAAATATAAAAGGCAAAAAATGATGCATTTGGTTTTCAGTAAGTAAATTGCAGAGCAAAACAAAATTTGGGTCCAATTAGGAGCTGCATGTTTTCTCCATATTTAAACTTCTGCTGTGCCACAACAATGTTGATGTGACATTCCATGACCCCATTCCGAGCAAGTGGGAATCTGGATTAAATTGGGAACACCTCTCTCTGTTCTCTATCCACCAGCTGTGCACTAAGGTCAAAGGTCTGACCTGAGGTCAGTGCTGTTCACAGTGCAAACGACACTGACCAGAAGAGTCACTTAAAGAAAGGAAAGCCTCCACAAGACCATTAAAGAGTCGGGATGCCCCACAGAACCCGGCTCTAACCCACTCTCAGCTAACAGGGAACATTCTCAGAACGTTGGCTAACGTTCTCTAAAAAGTCTTTTAAAAGTGATCTCTTTATAAGTTAGGTCTATATAAAAGTTCTTACAGTAGCATTAGTAGAATGTTTTTAACTTTATATATCCTATATATCAAAAACGTTATTCTTAAGTAGTTAGTGGAACCTTTAAAAAATGCTTGAATAAGGTTCTTAAAACCAAGCAATAACATCACTACAATGCCAAGAAAAACTGACATTTTTAAACATCCCTGAAACTTTCATAATAACTTTTTTATTGTTTTTGTTACTTTTGTAATTTAAACGTTAGAGAAACATTCTTAAAACCTAAAATTGTTAGCTGGGCTAGTGTCACATTCCCTTTCCGTTTGTTTTGTCCGTCTCCCGTCCCTGTGAATCCGAAGAAGCCATAAAGAGGAAAATGCAAAGCTCTCAGCCATAACAGCAAAACATCTAGGGTGAAACTTAAGATGGCCATTAAGCTAATGGGCCACTCAGGCTGTGGTTACCGTCTCCTCGGGTTTCAGGTTCTTGAGGCCCCCGGACCTCATATTGATATAAACATTGCACAATAAGTAACATTTATGAAGCATTAAATAGACTTTGATGGACTTTCAGGTAGAGCAAATTCAGTCCAGGTGTTTGGTGTTATTTCAATCAAAATGACTGGGGATGGGGCATCATTTGGAACAGAATAATAATAGAAGCACAGTTTTGGCTCAGAATTATCCAAACAGTGATGTATTTTTTGGAAAAGACGACTGTGGATTGGACAAGAGAATAAGTCGAGACAGCCAATGAGGATTCCACATGGACGTGGGCTTTGTAACAACATGACCAGATGTTCCAAATATTAGAATAGGTTTAATTATTGTACTTTGCTTGACATTTATACTGCGTTTGACCTACCAGAATTTCCAGCGTTGTCAGCAGAAGAAATGATGTATCCTACACAGCTCGAACAGGTTTGATGAGGTGTTGAGATGTTTTATGAGTTGACCTGAAAAAATATCAGCATGCATTTGAGAAATGAAACTAAACTAACGTTGACAAAACACATTTGAATAATTACCCCGTTAAAAGCATTTTTGGTCTTCATACACACTTTGAAGAAGAAAATCATTATTCTTAAAAACTAGTCCCGTACTGCACTGACAGATAAGCTGAGGAACAGTTAGCTGAAGACACACATGTGGCTGAAGGAAACAGAAGACCAGGTGCTGCTTATATAATTTAAAACGTTTTGGAGTGTTCATTGGTGGCTCGGAAACGCAGACACACACAGCTAAAGGGGTCTGTTTGTTTATACCACTATGGAAAAGATACTGTCAATTAGTGTGGAAGTAGTTTTTTACTACTGCAGCGCTGGAGAACTGAGTACCACAATAAATTATCTCCTCACCCCATCTCTCCCTCACAGCCAAAGCCCGTTGGAGCTCTCATCCATAGCAGACATACAAACACACACACTTACATAGATCCACAGGAGAAGGGGGATTAGAAGATCTTCTCCCAGGCTCCAGACGTCCATTCTGGTCTGTTTGTTTTTACCACTGAGGGAACGATATCATCCT